>VDFB02064348.1:0-18208 GCA_007258455.2 Sequoia sempervirens
CTAATCTGGTGATATCCCGATCTCAGGTCTATCTTTGAGAAGTAACAGGCACCATGTAGCTCATCAATAAGCTCATCTAGACGAGGTATGGGGTACCTGTTTTTGATGGTCCTCTTATTCAGGACTCTGTACTCAATGCACATACGAAGTGTACCATCTTTCTTCTTCACTAGGACAACTGAAGAAACGAATGGTGATTTACTTGGTCGAATGTGACCCATAGCAAGCAGCTCCTTGATAGTCTTCTCTATCTCATCCTTAAGCCACTTCGAATGCCTGTAAGGAGTAATCATGACGGGCTTAGCGCCCTCCTCAAGCTCTATGATATGCTCAATACCCCTGTCTGGAGGCTTCCCTAGTGGAATGTCACTGAAAACCTTCCCATGCTTAACTCTCAACTGCTGAATGTCAGGGTGATACTCGGTCTTATGGTGTCCCTCCTGTATAGGTGTCAAAGTGCACTCGACAGCCCAGGCAGCCCACTCAACCATGTCATGATGCATAAGTCTCTCCATCCGTCGGAAAGAAATGGTCCTGACGTTACTGTCTCGGATGGCCTTCAGGATATGAGTCTTTCCATCCACATCAAACCGAATCTCCATGTCTTTGAGACGAAGTGTGACTTCCTCAAGGGAATGAAGCCACTTCATGCCCAAAACTAAATCAATATCTCCCATATTCACTACATAATAATCAGCCTTGAATTCATAATTATTCAAGCGCAAAGGGAGATCCTTAATCATACGGTCACATCTGAGAGTGTAACCATCAGCCACCTTAACCCGAATGCCCTCAAACCCCTCGGTTATGAGTCCACGCTTCTCCACAAATCTACCATCAATGAAATTGTGGGTGGTTCCTATGTCTAGAAGGGTGATAACCTTTTGACCCGCCAAAACTCCATGAAGTCTAAAAGATCCCTCCTGTTGAATGCTAGACAGCCGTGCCTCCTGGATTTGGAGCTCTGACTCTACCTCTGCCTTAGGCTCTGAAGCCTCTGATTCTGACTCCTCAGAACTCTCCTGCTGTTCGGAATTCTCAGATTCCGAATCCTCATAATAGGCCCACATAACTCTATTGGCCTTACCCTTAGGCTGCAAAGGACAATCGTGGTTAGCGTCGTAGGGACCTTTGCAGTAGATGCAAAGCTTCTTTCTGCGCAAATCATTAAGAGTCTCACAATCCAGGGGTGTTGCTGATTTACCTTTTGAGTCACTCTTAAAATCAGATCTCTCCTTATTCTTATTAAATCCCTTATTGTCCCTGAAGGAAGTATTTCTGGAGGTGGTATTACTGGAGTTGAACTTTCTAGATGGTGCTGCAAGTTCGATGCTGCGTGCCTTCTTCATAGCTTCCTGTAGTGAAAGAGGATCAAATGCCTTGATCCAACCTCTCAGTGGTTCCAACAATCCCTCCACGAAGAGCACAACTAGACGCCTCTCTGATATGTTGGGAACCATCACGGACAATTGCTGGAAGTCTCCTATGTAGGCCTCCAAATTACCAACCTGTCTCAACTGGGCCAAGTCTCTGAAGTAAGACTCAGGATCCTTCTTGTCAAATCGTTCCACCAATCTATCTACGAACTCCTGGTAAGTGGTGATACGACAGCAGCGTCATCATCCTGGCCGATGCCACCAACCAAGCTACTCCTTCTGGTAAGGTAGCATATCCGGGAGAAGGCCTATGGGATCGCAATGTGGGCGGAAGGTATCCGCCTTTACCATCGATCTAAGTTCCGAGTCAGGAACTCACTTACCGCCGGCCAAACATAGCTAATGGGCTTGTTTGTGAATAAGCCAGCTCGGGCCTATTCATGCCTAGGCCTCCCATCTGTACTCTCGACGTTTCATCAGGTGATAAACCTGCTGTGCAATCCTCTCTCGACCTCTCAATAATTAACTCCCACTGCTCGCTGCCAGCAGAATATCAGCAACACTCGTGCTCTATCATCTACCATAGGCTCATTGGGGCCTGTCTCACAAAATTGGACGTAGTCTATCTGCTGTCCGTGACATGCCCCGGTATCTCCGTGGAACTCGACACTCGCCTCATTTATGTGGTGATGGCCTCCTGTGTGGAACTAATCCTATATTTCCATGGTCAATTGGCTGAACATCGCCATCTGGCTATTGGCCCCTGCTCAAGATCTCTGAGAGTATGTAAGACCTCTGCATCATCATTATTCCTAGGGTTTTGAGGAATCTCTGTTCTGTCAGCCATGGTACCCGACTGCCTGTTCACTCCCTGTTCCCTATCAATCAAAGCTCTCCTGTGAGTGTAATATCTGTGAGGCCCAACCTCCTGTGGCTGCATATGAATCCCAAACCCTCAGGCTGGCAGGAAACCGCTCTGATACCACTGTAGAAACCCCTATTCTCACTATTTCTAAAAACTGCTTGTTTTTGCTTGTTTTGAGTGTTTTGACTTTTTTTTTGTGTTTTTTGCATAAACAGATGAAATGCGATTTTGAAAGAAATTGCTTACAAAAATTAAATAAAATATTTCAAAGCTAGAAATGATGGAATTCACTTGATATATTGGTGCCAAAATGTTTAATGATCTTCTATACTGAATACAACTAAGATTGGATAACATGCAAATTAAAAAGCAACAACATTTTGGATGAAAACCTGGTTATTGCAGCAACCTGAGATGCCCATGAAATGGTACGGCCATCATAGAAATCAACTTCTCCCTCCGCCTGATGTTTGCAAATGAAACCAGAAGAATATGCACCCCTCTTGGTGAAGTCAGAATGCCCAAAAGAGAGGCGCTTTGCCGTATGTAAAAAGTACGACCCTGTACTTGAAAGTACGGCCCAGCAACAGCAAAGTACGGCTCAGCAACAGCAATAATGAATCTGTACGGCCCTTGAATGATGTGTCCAGAGCTTGGAAAATGGACGCCTAAAAAGAAGAACCCTTCCTGGAAGAGTTTCAAACCAAAACTCTGAAGATAACTCAAATGGTGAAGCTCTGTGATAACCTTTGGATGAAGCTATCTCTCTGACAAGCAATAGATCAGCTGATATTTCATAGCCTCTGAATTGCAGACACTGAAGATGGTTCGTTCTCCAATGCAGAATGAAAACTGGAACCCTAGGCTCTGTTCTCTGAAGAAGCACTTGGCAAAAATTCGATTTCATAACATAATGATGTTTCTTCACAATGAAAAACCTTATATTCTCAAGAGGGTCAACTTTTCTCCAAAAAGCATCATTTAAATAAAGTTGAATTTTTACTTTTAATATTTCCATAGTTTTGAACACACTTTTAATTATAAAATATAATTGAAAAGTGGGCCCTTCTTCATGTTGGTCGACCCCTTCCTTTAAGTCACTTAAGTTATAATATTTAATTATATTATAACTTTATAATATAAGCCTTTAATTAATTAATATTTATTTTAGCAAACAAATATTAATATCTCTCTCAAAACAGGTCCAAATGACGAACCGTCTGAAGCCAAATGATAAGTGACTGAATCCGCATACGACCAAACCATACTGCTAAAAATAGCAGGGGTGCTCTGCTGAGTGTCTCCACTTACTAAAAATAGTAATTCAAACAAATGATGTCCGAACGACCCTGAACGAAAGCCAAACTGAATGATTCTGCAACTGAAGCCAAGCCAAGCCTCAACCAGACCCTCTATCCACCCTATCAGCCTACGAGGGTCACATAATAGGCTAATCTCAAGAACTGAGAGATGTCAACTGGAAGGGGACATTACATGACCATTGAGTATTTAAGTCATTAATAATGGACCCCTTTAATATAAAGTATAAAATACTTTATATTATTCCATTGATATTCTAATATTTAATTAATTGACTTTATATTATAAAGTGACAACTTAAATATTTCCCCATATCATTAAATGCTATGATAGTCACTATTTGCTCACTGGACTCTCAGGCTGGATCGACACTGAACTGACCAACTGAACCAGGTGCCTTGCCAGAAATAGAAACTCCTACTTGCATGACTTACTATAAATAGTAAGTACCCAAAAAACACTCTGAAAGTGTCTGCCAAGGCCAAAACCTTATCAATTGCTAGAATTATGTTCCCAAATGCTGGATAACTACCTCAAGTGATCCTCTAAACACTTCTGCTAGCCTACGAGGATCTGAATGATAGGATAACCTCTGAAATATCTGTACTGCCTAGGAAGGGGACATTACAGTCCGCCCTCCCTGAAATTGCTTGTCCTCAAGCAATCTCAGCTCTTGATGCTGTAAAATCTCCTCTGACTCCCACGTAGCATCCTCAACCGGCAAGTCTCTCCATTTGATCAAATACTCTCTGATAACCCACCTCCGAAGATGTCTCTCTCTAACATCGAGGATGGCCTCAGGCACTAATATCAACTTCCCCTCGTCATCAAGGGGTGGTAGTACTGGAGACGGAATCACATGCTGGCCCAATGCCTTCTTACGGTGTGAGACGTGAAATATGTTATGAACCTTGCTATTCGCCGGTAAGTCCAACTCATAAGCAACCTCGTCCACTCGTCTGATAACACGGAATGGACCATAGTAACGAGGTTTCAACTTCTCTGCACCACTCTTTCGCAGAGTGGACTGACGATATGGCTGTAACATGAGATACACCATGTCACCCACTGCAAAAGAACGCTCAACCCTTTTCTCGACGATTGATTTCGTGCCCATCGATATTGCCTCGAGACTCAAAATGTCCCACTGATCCCGTGACATGTCACCTTCAGGGTAATTCCCTATCACCAATATCAAATCCAAAGGTTGGGCACCTCATACCCGGCAATGAAGGGCGCTATCCGATAGTCATGGGTGAGTAGAGTTATAACAATACTCCAGAGGTATATCCACCTCACCCAAGTAAGCTCGCTATCCAACCATGTGGATTATGCCCGATATCCTTCCACCCAATTTTATTGATAATTTCCTCATTTATCCATCCGTCTGTGATAGTAGTCAGTAATTAGTGTCGCCTTTTCCTTGTCAAAGTCCGAATAACCTCGCCAAAAGTTGCTCAGAACCGGGATCATTCTATTATCGAACAGAGTCCAGGTGCTTACTAACCGGAATACCGGCGAAAAGCTCTCACTAATGACAGTTGAATGGTAGTATGGATCTAAAAATGGGCGACATTTTGTTAGCCGATCGATGGTCCACAAATGCAATTCCTAATTTTGGCTTTCGCAAACTCGTGATCCATCGATAACATTCCCAATTCCCATCGTGGACGGCGGTTGGAAGCAATTCGCGTAGGATAGGTGGTGTTCCTGCTTGTTCTGCTGGCAAACAGAACATTCTCGTACATACTGAAGAACATCAGTCTTTAGCCCTTTCCAAGTAAACCGTTCCCGTACTAGCTTATATGTTTTGAAATAACCGAGATGGCCCACCATAGGAAGATCATGAAAGGCTCTCAGAACTGTATCCCCCAACTCTGAATCAGGAACCAGAAAAATCCGCCCCTTGTAAATGATAGTGTCATTCACAACAGTATACCTACTATTCTGCTCTGTCCCATCAACAATGCTAGAAGCCCATGGGTTCTTAGCATACTCACTAATGATCTGATGCCTCCAATCCTCAGAGATCTGTGCCATAGCATTCAACTGAGGTCTGCGAGACAAGGCGTTAGCTACAACATTCTGCTTCCCCTTAATAAAGGTGATGTCAAAATCATACAACTGCAGTTTGCTGACCCATTTTTGCTGTCTCTCATTTAGGTCTCGCTGTCCAAGGAAGTGTTTCAGGCTATTATGGTCTTTATGCACACTGAACTTGCTGCCCACCAAATATTGCCTGAATTTAGCCAAAGCATGCATAATGGCTAACATCTTGTCATAGATGCTATAAAACCTCTTAGGACCCCTAAGCTTCCTACTCTCAAAAGAAATAGGGTGTCTCTCCTGCATCAAAACGGAACCAATGCCCTCTCCTGAAGCATCACAGTACAAATCAAATGACTTCGTGAAGTCTGGTAATGCTAACACTTGACATGAAGTCATGATCACCTTAAACCTGTCAAAGCACTCCTGAGCCTGTGGTGACCAAGCAAAAGCCCCCTTCTTTGTCAAATCAGTAAGGGGTGCGGTGTGACGTGAGAACCCACTAACAAATCTCCTGTATAAAGCACACAACCCAATGAATCCTCTGAGCTGCGTAAGGTTCTCTGGTACTGGCCACTCAACTATAGCTCGGACCTTCTCAGGGTCCATACTAACTCCCTTGGCACTGATGATGTGCCCAAGATACAACTCAACCATGCCTAGCTCACACTTGGACTCCTTGGCATAAAAGGACTCCTGCTTCCATGATCTACTGTACACCAGGATGTCATCGAAGAACAACACAAATCTCCGTAGCTGAGAACTGAAGACCTTGTTCATGGCAGCCTGAAAGGTAGCAAGTGCATTGGTTAGACCGAAAGGCATAACAAAGAACTCGAAGTGACCGCAATGGCATCTGAAAGTGGTTTTCTCTATGTCCTGCTCCCTCATCTGAATCTGATGGTACCCAGATCTCAAGTCAATCTTCGTGAAGAAGGTAGCACCGTGCAACTCATCAATCAACTCATCGATGCGAGGTATCAGGTACCTGTTCTTAATTGTTTTCTTATTGAGTTGGCGGTAATCTATACACATCCGAAGTGATCCATCCTTTTTCTTCACCAATACGACCGATGAAGCAAAAGCTGACTTGCTAGGTCTGATATGCCCCATAGCCAACAACTCATTGATTGTCTTCTCTATCTCATCCTTGAGCCGTTTCGGATGCCTATAGGGTGTAATCATAATGGGCTTTGCGCCCTCCTCCAACTCGATAATGTGCTCGATGCCTCTGTCTGGAGGTCTGCCAGGTGGAATGTCACTAAACACTTTAGAGTGTTTAGTCCTCAGTATCTGAATGTCCGGATGGTACTCAACCTTCTGTTGCTCCTGCTGTGTTGGTAATAACATATACTCTGCAGCCCAATCAACCATATCATGACGAATGAGTCGCTCCATCCGTCTGTACGATATCATCCTCAGATTACTCTCTCTGATGGCTTTGATGACATGGGGTTTCCCGTTTACCTTAAACTTCATCTCCATATCCCGAAGATTGAGTGTGAACTCACCCAAATCGTGAAGCCATGCCATCCCAAGTACCACATCAGTATCTCCCATATTAACAACGTAGAATTCAGTCTTGAACTCATAGTTGTTCAGCCTCATCGGAAGATCTATTATCTTTCTATCGCATTTGAGGGTGTACCCATCAACCACCTTGACTCGAATACCCTCAAACTCCTCTGTCTGTATACCTCGTCTCTCTACCAACCGTGCATCTATAAAATTGTGAGTAGCACCAGTGTTGAATAGAGTGATCACTTTCTGACCTGCTAGGAGCCCATGAAGTCTAAAAGATTCATCTCTCTGAAGACTAGTCAAATGTGCCTCCTGTAACTTCCTTCCTCCTTCATTTTCACCATCAATTTCAGACTTCTCATCATCTAAATGCTCTGAATCAGCTTGCTGGTCTGAGAGATCAGATTGCTCTTCTCCCTCATAAAACCACTCCATTTGTTTATTTTTTACTTTGGGATGAAGAGGGCATACATGCTTCTCATCATAGGGTGTCTTGCACCAAAAACACAACTTTTTCTTACGTAAGTCATTTAACGTTTCCCTATCAAATGGTGGTGCATTTTGTCTCTTGGATCAGGTGGATCCCTCTTCCTGTCAAATGGCCTATTCCTGTCAAATGATCTATTAGGCCTCGTATAAGGTGTTGAGCCTGAAGAGAACTTGCTGCGAGGTGCTGCAAGCGCCATACTACGTGCCTTCCTCATGGCCTCCTAAAGAGTAGGAGGATCAAATGCCTTGACCCAACCTCTCATCAGCTCCAACAAACCCTCGACGAAGAGAATAACAAGTCTCCTCTCAGAAATACCTGTCACCATGACTGCAACCCTCTGAAATTCACCTATGTAGGAATCCAAACTACCTGTCTGTCTAAGTTGAGCTAGCTCTCTGAAATAAAGTTCTGGATCCTTTTTGTCGAAACGCTCTATGAGGCTGTTGGTGAACTCCTGGTAAGTAGTAACTGCGTGATGACCAAGTGCGTACATGTCGTGATGCCACCAGTCATGCGCCAGCCCATCAAGATGCAGTGTAGCAAACTTAATGGCCTCGTCCTCCTTCATAGGTCTCAAAGATAGGTAATTGTCTAACTTCTGTACCCAAGACCTCGTTGAACTCTTATCAGAACCATCAAAGTAAGGCAAGGTAATCTTGTTGACTGCATACTGTAGATCGCTGTTCACCTGTGGCTATGGCTGTTGGTGCTAAGGAGCTCTGCGGTCAAATCTACCTCCCCCTCTAGGTTTATGCACATCCATAAACTCATGAAAAGTCAAAGACTGCCTGATCTCAGGTGCCAATGACGAATACTCACCATAAAATCTAGTCACATCTGCCACTGACATGCCATTGTGTGGCTGGAACTCATGATCATGACCCTGCTGCTTTGCCTCCGGAGTCGAAGGTGGTGTCTCTCTAGATATGAATGTAGGTTGTCCCGGCCTACGTTCATGATAGATAGGTGACGACTGCTGCGGTGCTGACACCAAAGTATGGTCTACGCTTGCCGTCCTACTCGTCTGTCCTATCTGAATATAGTGCGGCTGAGATGGAGTATACTGCATCATCGTACCCCATCAACTGGGACATCATGTCCATCATATTATCATGCTTGCGTTTGAACTCCTCATTAGTAATATGACCTCCGACATGCTCTTTCCCTGGATCCCTATGCGTCTCTGCAGGAATCTCACGATCTGCCATCAGTGTTGTGACATTGTTCTCACTGCTATTGGAACTGGATCTATGAATTCCCAGAACCCCTGATACTGTCTCACCTTCAGGAATAGGTGGACCTGTCCAATCCTCAACTCTACCTGTTCCTCTACCCTTACTGTAGAAAATAATATCTCTACTCATGAAAAAGCATCAAAAAAGCACACATCTGACTGAAAAAGCAACTGAAAAGGCACAGGGTGGCAAGAAAACTGTGCTCTGATACCACTGTAAGAGACTAGGTGTCTCTCAACCCAAATCTTCTGACTGATGAATGTGTTTTTGTTTTATTTTATAGTTTTTGATTTTTTTGAAGGTTTTTGCAATATGATGAAAGAATGCGATTTTGAAATAAATACAAGTAAATTGCATAAATCGAATCTAAATATCAATAAACATGGATCTCAACTGTGATCGCCCTTATTTATTCAAATAATAAGTCACAATGTAGTAAGGCAGGCATGCACATGAAAAAAGCAACCATAAACAAGTAAAGAACCTGATTATCTTTATTCGCAGCAAATGACAATCAGCTGATAATAAATGGCTAATAAAACACAGATTCCAAACGCCAAATAATGTCAAATAGTTCCCAATGAATATGCGCTCAAGGTAGAAGTGAGATCACCCAAAAAGGCAAGGCGTCTTCTTCTCAAATCCACATGCCACAAGCTATAGCTGGTACGGCCCTTCTTCTGCAGCAATTGATATGGTACGGCTGAAGGTACAATAGCCTGAGAAATGATGGATGAAGCTAGAGTCGTTCTTTCACTTGACTCGATATTATTCTTCAAACCCCTTAATTCTTCCTCTGTAAGCACAAATATGACTTATGAATAAAGTCACCCGCTGACAATCTTCAACTGATATTTCATAGCCTCAGTATGCCTGACTCTGAAGAGGGAACGTTCTTCAAAATCCAGTGATCCGCAGAAACCCTTGTTTCACAAATCCAAATATTCTTAGAGAGATAACAAGACAAATTAGAATAATTCCTGATGAAGTTCGATTTGCCCTTGAGATGAAATATAAACCTTCTCTCATTAGGTCGACCCAAAAAAGCAAGTTAAAGAGCATTTTAAATATTAATAAATTCGCCTCTTCAACTTAGGGAAAATAATTAAATATGGCGTCCTTTTTTAATTAATGACCATTGAGTATTTAAGTCATTAATAATTGACCCGTTTAATATAAAGTATAAAATACTTTATATTATTCCATTGATATTTTAATATTTAATTAATTGACTTTATATTATAAAGTCACAACTTAAATATTTCCCTGTATCATTAAATGCTCTGATATTCACTATCTGCTCACCGGACTCTCAGGCTGGATCGACACTAAACTGACCAACTGAACCAGGTGCCCTGCCAGAAATAGAAGCTCCTGCCTGCCTGACTTACTATAAATAGTAAGTACCCAAAAAACACTCTGAAAGTGTCTGCCAAGGCCAAAACCTGATCAACTGCTGGAATTATGTTCCCAAATGCTGGATAACTGCCTCAAGTGATCCTCTAAACACTTATGCCGGCCTACAAGGATCTGAATGATAGGCTAACCTCTAAAATATCTGTACTGCCTAGGAAGGGGACATTACACTAAACCCTGCAACCACTTCAAATTCAGTACTTTCTGGTTAGAATAAGAAACCCGTGCTTCATTGATAAATTTGTCGAATTGTGAAAACCCCTTCCTCTGTTGTTGAACAATTCCGTAAGTCCCCTTGAAATACCAACAAAATCACATCGAGCCAACTGAGGCTATTCGCACTGAAGGAACCTTGGAGTTGAACACACGAACTCTCTCGCAGTCGTAGCGTGCTGGATACTTTGATCAAGAGAGAATAGGGTAGCCGTTGGCGACTTTATTCTTTATTGGTGCGGTCACGAAAAACACATCAACACCAACCAAGGGGGAAGAGAGCAGGTACGAGCTTCCGAGTTAGCCGTCAAGTCTCTTGTCACCGTCACTTTTTAAACAACTTAAGTTCTAGGATGGGGGTGCACTTTTCACTATTCACTTTCTAATTTGTTGTTACTATTCACCTTTCACTATTCCATTAAAGCCAACTGTATTATTTCCAATTTGTCCCTAGCTTAATCAATTGAACTTGACTCTGAAAGGCTCAAACAACTCTCAGCATGGTTCCACAACCTCGAAATGGGTCCCCTATCCATACTGCTGATCTATGGGAACCCTCGTAATAGGTGAACCTCTGCATTAGATCTGAACACCTAAGGAAGGGACATTACAATCCTCCCTTCCCAAAGATTGTTTTCCCTCAAACAATCTACACCTGCATGCCAAAACCAAATACCGGGATCCCATATCCACCTCAAGAATGCTGCTCAACCACTCCGTTGTGCTACTCTGATATCAACATCACTATTCCTGGAGTTGTGAAGCAACTCATTATGATCCCTAAGAAACAATGCACCAATCATGTGAATGCCAGAATCCCAAATCATCCAACGTACATAATCAATTAATTCAATCTGCAATGTGCTGCTATTGTAAATGAGAACATCATCTATCCAACTGAGAACCTCACTCCAGCAGAAACCACATGTACCTCTAATGTCAAAGGATGATGGGAGCTCATCATTATGCCAACCTCTAACAAAGAAAGAATGATCCCAATCTTTCCAAATTCCCCAACCAGCTCCTGTCCTAAAGGACCAAACTAAAGTCTTTGTGATCAATAGTATTAAACAACCATCTATCACCATTGTGAGAACTCTAACCCAATGAAGTATGGCTGAAAATTCCATGCTAAAAAATGTGGAGCATCCCTCTATCCTTGTGTTGTAACTCAAAACCCAAAGGTTTGAATATGAAGTACTATTGTCCTCTACATGCTCCATGGTGTCTTCTTCATTTACCAAATATACTCTCCAAGTGTGATCAAGGAATGATATTGTTATGAAACAAAGGCACAATGTCAAACCTTGTGTGCAATGTGGTTCTTCAATTCTTATCACATATTCTTGCATAACAACAAGATGAATGAAACCATGTAAAGATGGGAGATGGCTGATCACCAACATGAGACCCACCTTAAATTTGTACCTTCCACGTTTGCCTTCATAGATGCTATCATAGCCTGTTGTCCCAAGGTGTGTGACATACAAAAAACTCCTCTCATGAGCTGTCAAACTTCCCACCTCAAGGCTGCTATTATAAATCAAGCCAGCAATTAAAGTGAAGCCAATGATGTTTGTATACCCATGCATAAAAAAGAAACCCATCTCATACACCTTACCTATCAAGTGATTGTGTCTCCACACACTCCAATCCAACCCAAAAACTGATGTAGACCTAGATAAATCTGTATATACAATGTATAACCATGTAGGACAGCCACGTGTCAACCATGAATCCATGAAAATTATGTCACAACCCAACCAATAAACAGCTGCATAAGCATATGAAATAGGTGACAAATCCATAGTTGTATTGTAGTTGTCTTCATTAATACCCAATGTCAAACCAGGAGTGGCTGATCCATTGAACATATCACCCATAAAATCATGATACACCTTAATGAAATTGTTAACATCAACTGAAAACTCAGAATTTTGGATGTTAGATAGCTCTTGCTTCTCATCATCCGTGGAGTCGTGTGAATCAAAATCCTATTGAAGATGAAGTTTGGCTTGATGAGCCATCAAATTGGCTTGCCTTGCCCTCTCTAGCCAATCATCATTCAACATTTGAGACTGAGTCATATCCGCTGCTCCAAAGTGTCTAAACCCAGTCCTAACATGAGATATATCATGTGACTTATTATGACCAAAGCATGCATCATGTGTACCCACCATATTAGAATTATCATGACTCATTTCCCTATGATTAGAAGCACCAAAATCATGAAAAAGGGAGGATGAATCACTGCTGTTATAAATCAGAGAATTAGGACTGAATTGTTTCCTTGTATCCATACCTTTGGAGTCATCAAAGTTAGAGCAAACTAACATACTCTTCGCTGTCCGATTTTTAGTTTCATATTCAAGTGCCTTAAGCACAATGTGTTTACCCATATGAGTAAACTCTAACACCATATTGTTGAAGTCTTGGACAAACCTTCCAAGAGACTTCAACCATTTCACACCAAGTACCACATCCAACTCTCCACCAATACCTACAACAAAGTAGTCATCTGTGAAAGAATAATTATCCAATGCAATGAAAAATCGTGGTATCCTCCTTGTGCAACTTGTTTTGGAACCATCCACTAGCATGACTTGGAATCCTTCAAACTCTTCAGCTTCTAGTCCCATATTGGTTACAAAGCGTTCATTGATGAAACTATGAGTAGCACCACTATCTACCATGCATAACACCCGTTGTTCCTTGACAATTCCTTCCCACACAAAAGAGTGATATCTAGGAACACCGAAAAGAGTAGCAATAGTGCCATGTGCAACATCAGGTGTATCAAATTGCATAAACTCAATCTTCAAACAAGAAACATCATCAAAACTGATATATATCATATTTTCCTCTTGTAGTCCATCAATAGTAGGAATGGTACCACTACTTTCTTCATAACTATTAGTGGCAATGTTATTAGAAAAGTGGAGTATATCACTGTTGTTCCCAAACTGAAGATCAAGACTGATTTTAGTCTTTGTTTCATTTCCTATGTGATCTTCCTTTGCTTGTTCAACCTGTATACATTCCTTCCTTGGAAGAAACATGGATCTAAAGTAATTTTCCCTCTGCTGTCCTGTTTGTTCCCTATATTTGCAGCAATCTTTGATTTCTTGCAATTGCTGTTGTGTTGGGCAGCAAGTGCCTTAGCCTTTGATGCTCTTTGATTCCACTTATTGCACATGTCTAGTGTCTTTCCCACATCACCCATGTTATGGTACAAAGAATCAGATCTTAGGTGGCTTATTTCCTCATCAATAGGAGTCATTAGGCTGCTGTTACCATTATGAGTGAAGGAAGACTCCAACCTATGTGCCAAAATTTCTGTAAGCCCACCATCTGAAAGAGCTTTAAGCACAATTTTCTTACCATTAGCCATAAACTCCAACTCCATTTTGTTGAAGTCTTGGACAAACCAAACATTATCAAAATGCAAGATCTTTTTAGTAAGCAACCTTTTAGCCTCTTTGTTCAACTTTTTAAAACAAAATGCTTCATAAGATCTTAACAATTGTCCTTTCACTGTAGAAGATGCATGAATAACCGAAATGAATTCAAATATATTCCATTGCACATACATGGACATATCACTTGTGGCTCGCCCAACAAGTGTGTATGTATTATCATCATTGTTTTGAGCCTTCAAGGGGCTCTCTAAAAGAGGGAAGTCATAAACTTTGTAATGCAAACTGGATCAAACTCTTAGTGACCACCCATCACACAACCCTTGTGTCCTTATAACATCTTCCATAGTGTGGCGAATAAAATCAAGACTTTTGTGGTTTGAATCCACAATATATACCTCATGTGTAGCACTATCAACTTGAGTATCATCATAGGAAGACTCAACAGCATCATTACCTTCATGTGAAATGCATGCTACTACATGACTAGAACTGCTGTTTCCAAAATCAGAATAGGTGTCAAACCTTGGTGTCATTTTTTCAACACCTCTAATGGGATGACCCGTGATTGTAAGCCCTTCCACTTTGTGAGCAACATGATGACTCAATGGTGTGCTATGTATCTCCCTTTGATCCAAAGTTATTTCTTCTTTAGGAATCCCACATGATGATTGATTTTCGCATTCATTGTGATCACTTGTAGGCTGCAAACTACAAACAAGTGATTCTTCTACCATTCCTTGTTCTTGCACATTAAGCTCTTCACTTTTCCCAATGCTTTCTCTCCTATCTTTTGATATTTCTTTCCTTTTTCGCTACTGATATGGACTTGAAAACATCAAGTCATCTTCATCCTCATCCGGTATACCCAAGAATTGTGTGAAAGAAAGCATGTCTTGTATCTTTTGAGGAAGAGAGCGATACTTGTCATAGCTGGCCGTAATTGCTTTATTTGTTGGTGAAACATGAGGACTCTTACTTGTTCTAATAGATGGAGATGATCCACTAGAGTGCCCAAATTTCTTTGAAATTGTATCATTCAATCGCTGCAATTGACGGTTGATCTTATGTTGTGACTGTTCTAACTCTTTCCACACCTGTGTATCCTTAAGCAACTTTTCCATGATGACTCGTCACGCTGCCCAACTTAAAACTAAACCAAACAAAAGTACACACAACTTGGAACGCACCCAACAGGCTGGCAAGATCCAAGCTTTGATACCACTGAAAGATCCCCAACCCAAATCTGATCTGAATGTTTTGAATTTGGTTTTTCTTGAAGTCTTTGACCAGCATATAGAATGAGTTTGGTTTTGTTTGTGTTTTGTGTTTTCTCTTAGTTTTTTTGTGTTTTATGAGTTTTATGCGAATTATAGAACATGTACAATGCTGATAAAGGAAAAATAATACAACATACAATGATTCTATTAACTAAAAGACTGAAATTACATAGATAAGGTCTGACTGCAACATACCCATTCATCCAAAGGCCATGAAATGACTTTTAACAAGGCTGAAAAAGAAATCTCAGGTCTGATATAACCCTGTAACAGCAATTTCGAACTCACTCGGCTCTTAAAATGACTACCCAATTCGTTTTCAAGTATGAGAGGAGCTGAGCCACTGCTGTGTGTAAATTCTCAACTTCAAATCTTCAAAATCTTCACTTAACACTTAGGGTTTGAAGCCCAAATGCCAAACAAAGGTGCGGCTGCCTGTGCAACTACTGAAAGATGGTAGAAATGTCCTCTAAAAGGACTGATCTACAATCTGATGCGAATTTTTGTGCTCAAAATGGACTGATCTGCAATTATAACCTCAAATAATGCTGCCAACTCCACACTGAAGCTGGATAATGTTGAATCCTGTCACTAGGAGAAATAGGTTTCCGTCCAAATCTCCAAATTCTCCTAGAAGTTTGCGTTTTGTTGGCGTTTAAATTAGTACCTCTGGAGTGCTGATTGTAAACATTCAGCTATTTCAAATGTTTTGCAACACTTCTTTGTTATTTAAAGAGGAGAAGTCCCTCTCTGCTGGGAGCAATGCGTAAGGAAGGGAAATGTAAACTAAAGTTCCTATCTTTTTATGCTTCAGCGGTAGGACACAAGGGTGCACAAACACAATGCGCCGTAGCTAAGCTTTTTCTCTGGTTTCTGCAGATCTCAACTACGACTATTCTAGCTTTTATCTATCCAATACCTTCAAGGTAAACAGAGCATGAGGGTAAAGGAGCGGGAATGGGTTGGTTGGATCACCTGAATTCACCGTCTCCTGAGAATATGACCGAGGCTCTGAACTCTCGGGTATACACCGGGATAAGGTTGGTACAAGCAAGCACTCTTTACGGTAAACTAGATCTAAGACCTGCCAAGGAGGAGGGACTTGTTGTGACCTTTTCACACATCGCCCCATTCAAGATGGGGACCCCTAATTTTTGCTCCATTTTGGTCATTTTGGCTTTGGTTTTTGTGTGTGTCTCTCTCTCTCCGTCTGTCTCTTTTCTATGGTCTGCTTCCTGGGGACGTTCCCGTCTGCAAGCTTCAACATGAATTTGGCCAAGTCTGAAATTAGGGTTTGAGTCTTTCCAGCCAATTTGAAGTCAAACGAGGTGAATACATTGAAAATTGAGCTTAACATTGTTGTCAGCATGTTTCCAGCAGGCTCTCAGCAAATTTTCATCCGATTCTAAGGTACTTACTATTTTTAGTAAGTGTGAAATTACAGGCGATTTGTCAACATTTTGAGATTCCGACAGTCCCACGCATTCAGGGTACATCAGACTACTCGTATGCAAAATTTGGCGAAAGCGGACAACTTACTATTTTTAGCGGTCGGGGCTTGAGCACAAATTTCAGTGCGGTCTGCAAAGTTTTCTTTGCATGTGCGCATATTCCTTACGGAGTTTTCGAGACCCAGCCATAGCGATTATAACATGCAAGATGGGGCGACAACTTCGAATTGAGTCTTAGAGGCTATTTTAAGCGTTTGCATGTCGGTTTCTTTTGCATGTCGGGTGATTTATGATGGGTTTTCGAGCTTAGCGATGAATTGGCGACATACAAGCGAAGATTCTCACTTTCGACCGGGCATATTTTTAGCGGTGTGTCCGTGATAAGCTTCGGCCCGATTCGATTCGCGAGGCGTCGCGGTGTATACTTGAGCAAAGCAGAATATCATTTGGTATGCATCTTGGCCAATTAGGAGTTTTCCGACTTGAGCCTAAAATAGGCATCAAAGTCAAAATTTTGAAATCGGTGTAAACCACGCGATGACATCCTTCAAGCTATCTGGCGGTGAAATTTCAAGTCAAACGGAGCACTTACTATTTATAGTAAGTCAGATTGGAAGCATGCTAAAAATAGTAAATCAGTTGCATGCATCAGTGTCGGCGGGCAGGTCACGTGGTGAGGAGCGCCTCATTAAAATTTCAACTCGATCGGAGCTTGGGAGCTATCAGAAACATGGGGTTACTATTTATAGTAAATCACCACCAGAAACAGGGTATAAATAGCAGGGTGACCAAAAATGGCAGTGTCGACAGGGCAACAGGGTTATGAGGATGCTACGTTTGAAATTTCAAGTCATTCCGGGCTTCAGAAGTGTGAAAATTGAGGGCTTACTATAAATAGCAGGGCACGTAAGCTGGCGAAAAATGAGGAAAAAATTCTAAGTCTGGAGCTTCATCCAGTTGCTATGGCAAAATGCGCCTTCAAGATATGCTGAGCACCAAAAAATTTCTTAGGCACGAGAGATATCCTCCTCACCCCTCTAAATGCGCCCACCTTGAAGGCAAGTTGCTAAAAAATTTCTAAGTATAAGTTTCATCCTGCTTAGGGGGTAAAATGCGCCCATCTTAAGAAAGTCAAGCAGGTCAATGATTTTCATCCTGTAGCTGGGCCAAAATGCGCCCAAGGGATGTTGATAGCATGGAAAATTTCTAAGTGTCAAGGTTTATCCTCCACCCCCTTCAAAATGCACCCAACAACAAGCTGGTCAAAGGGGTCAAACAACTTCATCCTCCTCCATGGGAAAAATGCACCCAAATGCATGCATGTCATGACAAAAAGTAGAAGGTGAGGGGTCACTCCAAGGCGTGGTAAGAGTTTCATCCACCAGCTACATGGAAATGCGCCAAGGATGAATGAAGGTCAACAAGTCAAACAAGCTCGTCCTTCTCATGCATCAAAATGCGCCCAGGTTGCAAGGAGTCAACAAGTCAACATTTTTATCCTTCACACACATAGAAATGCGCCCAAACTAGCTCAAGTCAAGACAAAAAGCGGAAGCTGAAGAGTCATCCTCTTGACATG
>VDFB02064351.1:0-29034 GCA_007258455.2 Sequoia sempervirens
TTATTATTTGATGAGCGAATGTGATGCATAATGTCAATTTGGCGTGTCTACAATTTCTACATGGGAATTATACTTTCATGGATCCAAGTGTAGAATAGGCTCTGGTGCTGGAGTAATCTTAGTTTTTTTCTAAAGGAAATCCTATTCCTTTGTTGTATCAACTCAATTTCCTATGTACAAATAACACGGTTGAATATGAGGTGTTAATTGTTGGGTTGTGTGCTGCTTTAATCATGGGTGTCAAAGATATTAAGATCTCTAGTGACTCACAATTAGTAATGAAACAAATCAACAGAACATATCAAGCTAAACATGACAGATTATCCAAGTACAAATATCTTATCATGCATTTGTTAGAGAAGTTTCAAACATTTACCATTGATAACATCCCACAAAAAGATAATCGGTTTGCGGATGCAAAGGAAAGTGTTACCTCTCTTATTTCTCCCCAAAATACTTCAAAATATTTCACATTTACAATTCACCCTATTATGAAACCTTCGATCAATGACAAGATTGAATAGGTTTTAACAATAGATGAAGTGAACTCGAGTGAATGCTATGATGTCATATTCAACTATTTGAAAAGTGGTACCTTTCCTTATCCAACAACTAAAAATCATCATGCTCATTTACGTAAGCTTGCATCTAAATATGTCATCCTCGCCGATATGTTATATCGAAGGTCGTTTAATGGTATCTTATTGCAATGTTTAAACAACTCTAAGATACCTCTCGCACTTCACCAAGCCCGTGAAGGTGCTTGTGGTGGACATTTTGGAGGAAAAACATTGGTTCAAAAACTCTTCCATGTAGGGTACTATTGGCGCCACATGGAGCATGATTTCTTTAACTATATCTGAAAATTTCATAAGTGTCAAGAACATAGCAATTTGCATCATGCTGCTACTAGTGAAATTCAAACTCAACTTCCGATATGACCCTTCGCGGTTTGGGGATTGGACATTATGGGAAAAATTTCACCTCCTTCTTCCACCGGACATACCTTTATTATCACTGCTATGGATTATTTTACAAAATGGGTACAATTCATTCCTCTACGATCTACAACAACTAAGGTGATATGTCATTTCATTCTGGAACACATTATTTCTTGCTTTGGACTTCCTTCCGCACTAGTTTATGATAATGGTACACCATTTAAGAATAATGATGTGAAGAAACTTGTAGAGACCATTAATATCCAACACCATTTCTTTACACCTTATTACCCACAATATAATGGTCAAATTGAGTCAACTAATAGAGTTCTTGAACAAATCTTGAAGAAAAATACTAATAGGAACCATAGGGATTAGCACACACAATTACATTATGCACTTTGGGCTTATCGTACATGTGTTTGCTCTTCCACAGGGACCACACCTTATACTTTTGTCTATAGTAGTGAAGCAATCATGCCCTTATAATTAGAAATCCCTACACTAAGAGTGTCTCTCAAAGGAATTGTTGATGATACGTGTTATCAAAAATAATGATTACATCAACTGGAGATGCTCGATGAATAGTGCATTAATTCTCTTGAACATCTTCAAGCTTATTACAAAAGAAAACATAATCATTACAACCTTAATGTTATCCCTCAATCCTTCCAAGAGGGTGACTTAGTTCTATCTGCTAATCAGTGTAACATCAATGTTGACCCAAATGAACATAACAAATTTAGTTCTAACTAGTTAGGACCTTATATAGTTGACACAACCTTTGGGGTTGGTGCTTACAAGTTAATCAAACTTGATGGCACACCCCTTAAAGAACCCATCAATGTCGCTCATTTGTGTTAGTATTATGTCTAATCCCTTTGAATAGTATGAATTATAAAGCAGTATTGTTAAATTTATGGGGTCTTATCCTATATACTTTCATATTGCTTCATTCCATACAAACAACTGGTGTGTCTATCTTGAACACTAAAGTGATTTTTTTATGACTTTAGGTTTCATGCTATTCACATTCATCTTGTGTGTTATGATAAGTTAAATTTAATTTAGCATAACATACTCAATCATCCTATTGTATCTAAAATAAAACTTTAATATGTTTTCATTAGATCACATAAATTTTGTTAAATCATGAAGATATTAATTAAAGTAATCTTAAAAAGGTTATTTAATTAATCACATTTCCATTTAACATTAAAACACATTAAGATACATCATAAAACATAAACTTCTCATATATATATCCAATTTTTTATGTACATATCATCATAATATACAACATCACCAAGGTCTATGAGAACTAGACCCCTCGGGATCTGGCGCTCACAATTTGGTACCCAAACATCGTGAGAGGATCATGTGTCATCGTGATCATGATCATGATCCACAAAATCTTAGTGCAAAATCCAAACCCTATGCTCACCAAAGAGCCACATCCCTCCCCTCCCGTAGTTTTTCTATCTTTGTATGTAGTCTCTCCATCTCTACTAGAGTCTGGGATGACTGTCCTACGATCTCAGCTCAATAAAGTCATCTCCTCACACTCTCATAAGCTTCCCATAGCCTCGTGAAAGGTCTAAGTACCTCTCGATCCTCCTCCACAATCAGTGGGGGCATGTAATCATGGTCCATCTCCTCCTCATCAATGGATGTAGGTACTATCTCTATAGCAGCCTGACGATAAAACTCCTACCAGTCTCTCATCGCTCCTGCAAGGTAGAAATAATACACAATCAGTACACATCATCATGATATATATAAAGCATATGCACTAAAGTACATGCATAAAATTAAATATCATCACCTATATTGTCGGTCGGCTAAGTAATCTCAATTTCATCTTGTATAGGGAGCATGGAGGTTGTGCTAGCCTCCCCTCGGCTGTGAGTATTGGTGTATGCTACAGCTACTGCTCATGACCTCATCATATGGATGGGAGAGGAATCTCCCCACTCATGTTGGTCCTCATCTACTACCTCATCTCTTTCACTCAAGGGTGACTCCTCCTCCTTGTACTCCTCCTCATCCTCCTCCTCTCCCTCCTAACCATCATAATTTGGATCTGCATCCTCATCATACTCATCATGAGTCACATCAGTAAATATATCAGCAACCTTGTAGCATGTCTCCTCAACTCTATCCTTCTGGTCATCTCCCTCATCTAGTAGTGGCTCTGTATCTACCACTGGCTTTTCCATCAGGAATACTAGTGTCAGTCAAGTCACTATCCACCACTCCTCATGCTCTCATGTGGCACTAACATCATCTACATCGAAGACTGGTGGCTGGTCATGATCAAATTCATTGGAGTCACTGTTGGCTACATGCTTGAAAGTGAGTCTTGAGCATTGTATCACCTAGTCTCCAGGCACTCCACGATGATCTCTTAAAAGAGGATCATGCCTGGGGTGGTGTCTACACCTATCCAAACTATTGTGTGACCCGATCATAGTAGAATGGTCGTACTACATGGTCATGAGGGCCAACCAAAAATCTATCCATCTTCATCCTCCTCAACTATTTGGTATAATCTAGCCACTACAATGTTAGTTGATAAGGTCTCCAAAGGACCGCATCCTAGTCCTGCCAGTCAAATTGTACCCTCCAAAAGTGAAAATCACCACACTACCATAATCATCACAGAGGATAGTTGAAAGCCTTAGGATACCCTACTATTGTTGCACATGGATAGCTGGCTGGTCTGGTGCATGTAATATGCTCAAGGAACCATACCTATAGAAGTCTGTAGTGTACCATGTTATCCACCTCTCAGAATACAAATCACCCAAGATTATAATATAGATGTTCCAGGATACACCAACCCTAGGCATATACTGTATGTTGCTCTACCATCTCTCAAATCAAGTGGACTAGTCCTCCCTCGATATGCCCACCCTAGCCATCAGGGATGAGACCTAGTGCTATGGTGTGAATCATAATCCATCAAACCACTGGTTCCCGTGAATATAATAGCATAGACAAATCAATTTTTCCTCTAACCCGTGCATCATGAACTGGACCATCTAGACAATACTATAAATCTTCCCTCTACTCATGGAAGGTGTGGTCTATGTGGAACTATACTCACTCTCCTTGAATTGGCACATGGAGAATCTAGTGTACATCCTCCAATTTGATCATCATCTCCCCTATCGGCAGATGAAAAGTGCATGTATTTGTATTCCAACACTCACAGAGATCCATCAACATGGCATTGTGGTATCTCATAGGAGGCATAAGATATGCCCAATAGATTCCCATAGCCTAAATTTTCTCTATCTCCTCTATTGATAGTGTTGGAGCCAAATCTCTCAAGAAGCTCAACTTTTCTCCTCCTAATCACTATCGTGCTTGGGCGAGTAACTATCAAATTTACACAAATATGCTCTAAAAGTCATCTAAAATCTTTAATTTTTACATTATTCATCATGCCAAGTGTGCTAAAGTCTATATAGTATGATTTCCTAAAGGCCCTAGAAACTTTAGACCCCTTTTGGGACACTTTGCGAATCAATGGGACACTTTGCAAACAAAAGGGACACTTTGTGAACAAATGGGACACTTTGCGAAAAAAGGGGACACTTTGCAAACTTTTTTTCCAAGCTCCTAAATTAACCTAGATATGTATAAAAATCATTAAATATTTACAAAATCACAAAGAAAAAGTTGCAGAATCGACTCACCTCATGCTGACACTCGCCATGTGCCACCTGATCTTGGAGAATGTCCAAACGTGCAGGTGTGTATCCCCATCTTGATGGGGCAAGGGTTGGATTGAGAAAATCATAATCTCAATGCTCTAAGTCCTTGTCTTGAGAACTCCTAAGGTGTCACTTCATCCACCATTCAACCTATAGGTCCTCTGCTAGCTTAGGTACCCCTGGTTCATTGCCAACCCTACTATCATCACTAATTTTCTGCTACCAATCAGTTCTTGGTGTTTTTTCACACATGCTCCATCTAGCCCTTAATCCTTATAAAGACTAGTCAACTTCTAATGTCTCCCAACTTGCATTCAGGGGTGTGCATAGGATTTCAAAGTTTTAAAATAGTCTAGGAATGGCTCTTGCCCAAGCACAAAACTCCATTCTTCTATCGCTTTCCTTAAACCCTAGTTTAGGGTTTGGAAAGGCTACTAGAATTAGGTCTCCTCAAACAAAACAAATGCTTAATACTCCTCCCTGCTCAATGAACACCACAACTTCAAAGAAGGAACCCTGGCTAAAAATTGGAGCATTTCAAGATTCTTTTGGTT
This sequence comes from Sequoia sempervirens, assembly GCA_007258455.2. Taxonomy (NCBI): domain Eukaryota; kingdom Viridiplantae; phylum Streptophyta; class Pinopsida; order Cupressales; family Cupressaceae; genus Sequoia; species Sequoia sempervirens. The sequence continues at coordinate 5,218 of VDFB02064351.1, forward strand.
TCTGACCTTCTCGGGCCGTACACAGGGCTATCACTATTTTTGAGAAATTTTAGGGCTTTTTAAGCCTTTTCTTGGACACACAAAGGACTGTCCTCTTTATCCAACCACCAAATGATTTGGTGATGACTCCTACCTCTTTTCAAAGCTTTTTAAGGTCTCCAACAATCTTTTCACACCCTGGGTTACCAATGGTCAAACACCCCTGCAACATTGGAGGAAATTTTTGCACTGTCTTTCCTAACCAAGCAACAAAAACTCACCTAGGAAATTATTATAATCCTGCCTTCATAACTCACAAAGACTCCCATATTTACACTATATACAAGGATGAAGTCTATCTTAGTTTCCTCTGCTCCCATACTTCCTGGTACGGGCAGGAAACAAGCTAAAACTCTATTTTTCTAATCTTTACCAAACAAAACAGCAAAATAGAAAAGAACAGAGTATTTACAAAAAGATGAAAGCGATGGATAAACTAACTAGAATGCCACAAGAAATGTCTTGAAAAGTTTCACTACATGCTATTCAACTCAACAAAAGCTTAACTGAATCCATTCCTTACAACTGTCACACGCAAAAACAGAAAAATCAGTCTTTTTCAACAAAAATCATTGTTTTCTTTTATTGTTCTCCTGAACTGCCAACATCCAAAGCTTCTAACCCCCAATACAATTCAAGGATGATCTTTTACCACACCTATAAAATAGTTAGGTTTTCTCATTGAGCCTAAGAATGGCCAAAAACTAACTGTTGGAAAACATAGTGTGTTTTTCAATCTTTTACAAAAGCTTAGGAAACGACCACCAAAAGACTTCCCAATTTATTCAACTTTCACCTATGAACCAAAAAGGTCCCCAACCATCGATAAGATGGTCCCCAAGACCATACAAAACACAACAAAAAGAAAATTTATTTTAAAACAATACTTCAAAATATGCTTGTACTCTGGCACCTTGGCAGGTGCTCCCACACCATTCTCCCCCTCTTAGCACAAAGATCAAGGAACGTGAGGTGGTATCAGTGATAGATCAATTCCTAACTTCTTAAAATCATCTTCTGCAACCCAGGTAGCCTCTAATTCATGTTTGTTCCTCCACTTGACAAGGTGCTCCCTGTATGCCTTGTGTCTTGTTGCTTTCTTCACCCTGGACTCCAAGACCTTCTCTGCCTAAGGTTTCTCTTGATTTGGAAGGGGTATATTATTGATATCCTTAAATATTTCTTGACTATTCTAAGCTTCATCACTGACTGTGCCCTTATACCTGATCAAATCAGCAACATTGAATACAGGAGATATACCCAAATTTGATGGAAGTTCTACCTTGTATGCATTCTTCCCATACTTAGCTAACACCTTGCATGGTCCTACTCTTTTCATCTACATTTTGGTTGAAATTCCCTTATGCAACCTTGATTTGTTAAGATGAACCATGACATAATCACCTACTGCAAACTGCGCAACTCTTCTTGACTCATCAACTTTATCTTTCAATTTTTGTGTTGCTGCTGTAATTGTCTTCTTAACCTGCTCATGAATCTCCTTCATGGTCTGAGTGAAGTCTTCTGCATTTCCACTCCTATTCTCCATTGTTCCAAGGTCTCTGAGTTCATAAACTCCTCTTGGGTGCATCCCATACACAACTTCAAATGGACTTTTCCCTATAGTTCTATTAACACTGTCATTGTATGCATATTCAGCTTGAGAAATTACCAAATCCCATGTCTGTCCATATTCCTTTGTCAATCACCTCAATAGGTTACCTAACACTCTGTTAACCACCTTTGTTTGACCATCGGTCTGAGGATGGTATGCTGATCCAAATGATAGATTGGTTCCCAATCTGCTCCATAGTGTTTTCCAAAAATGGCTCATGAATTTCACATCCCTGTCTGATACAATGCTCAATGGCAATCCATGGATTCTTACAACTTCCCTGAAAAAGAGATGGGAAATATAACTTGCATCATGTGTAGTCTTGCAAGGAATAAAGTGACTCATCTTGCTAAATTTGTCCACAACTACAAAAACACTGTCAAAACCAGTTTTGGTCTTAGGAAGACCTACCACAAAATACATGCTCACACACTCCCATGGTCTGTTAGGAATAGGCAGGGGCTGATACAAACTAGCATTGCTAGCTCCCCCTTTGGCTTTCATGCAAACATCACACTATTCTACATACTTCCTAACATCTCTTGCAAACTTAGGCCAGTAATAGAATCTTTGTACCAGCTCTAAAGTTTTATTTATTCCAAAATGCCCACTAAGACTGCCATTATGTTTCTCTTGGATCAGATTTTCCCTCATTGATCCTCTTGGGACACATAACAGATTACCCTTAAATAACAATCCATTTTGTAGTGTATACTCAGCATATTGACTATGAAAGTGATTTTCAAAATCTGAACATACCTTGTAGGCTTCTAAGAAACCTTCATCATCACCATAGAGGTCTTTGAAACTCTCTAATCCAATGCTTTTCAGTTGTATCTCTTGGACTGTCAACATTCTCCTGCTTAATGCATCTGCTACTTTGTTTTGTTGTCCCTTCTTGTGCTTAATGGTAAATTTAAAGGCTTGGATGTACTCCATCCATTTCAAATGTCTATTGCTTAACTTCTCTTGGGTGTTGATATAACTGAGTTCCTGGTTATCTGTGAAAACCACAAACTCTTTGGGTAACAAATAATGCCTCCACTTCCTAAGGGACTGCACTAAAGCATAAAGTTCCAGATCATAGGTAGAGTACTTTTTCTTGGCTTCATTGAGTTGTTCACTAAAGAATGCTACAGGTCTACCTTCTTGACTGAGTACTCCTCCTACGGCTACTCCACTTGCATCACATTCAACTATGAATAACTTATCAAAACTAGGTAACAAAAGTATAGGTTGGGTTGCTACCTCTTGTTTCAGCTTTTCAAACCCTTTATCAACCTCTAGTGTCCACTTAAACTTTGTTTTCTGACCACCCTTGATTGTATCTAGCACTGGTGCACATATACCACTAAAATTCCTTATGAACTTCCTACAAAACTGAGCCAAACCATGAAAACTTCTTACCTTTGTTGTTGTATTTGGTGTAGGCCAGTTTAGGATGGCTTCCACCTTTCTTGGATCCATCTTCAGGGTTCCTTGGGATACAACAAAGCCTAGATACACAAGCTCTTGTTTGAAGAACTCACACTTCTCAAGGTTGATTGCTAATTGTTCTTCTTGCAGCCTTTTAAGTACCATCTCCACATGTTTCAAATGTTCTTCTGCTGTCTTACTGAAAATCAGTATGTCATCCAAGTAGACTACCACAAAAATCCTTGTGAAATCCTTAAGCACCTCATTCATTAGTCTCATGAACATGCTAGGGGCATTTGAGAGGCCAAATGGCATCACTTTCCACTCATACAAACCATCATTTGTCTTAAAAGTTGTCTTCCATTCATCACCTTCCTTGATTCTGATTTGGTGATACCTGCTCTTAAGATCTAACTTGGTGAAGAATTTTGCACCTCCAAGGCAATCCATTAAATCTTCAATTCTAGGTATTGGGAATCTATACCTAATGGTGATCCTATTAATTACTCTAGAATTAGTACAAAGTCTCCATTTACCTCCTTTCTTTGTTGCTAAAACAATTGGGACTGCACAAGGGCTAATGCTCTTTTGAATTAGACCTTGATTCAACAATTCTTCCACTTGCCTAACCACCTCTTGGTTCTGCTCAGGTGTAAGCTTGTATGCTGCTTTGTTAGGCAATGAGGCTCTAGGTATGAAATCAATTTGATGACATATTGCTCTCTTTGGTGGTAGAGTTGCAGGTGTTCCATCACTCACTATGCTCTTATACTTTTCTAGTAGCCTTTGAACTGTTTTAGGTATGACTATCTTCTCAGCCTTTTCTTCCTCTTTGGACTCCATTAGGACCACATAACCTTCATTCCCTTGGTGTATATCCTTGATGAACTCTTTACCACTGCTCAACATAATGTTAGGAACCTTGGACTGTCCTTCATCATCCTCAATCAATGATTGCAGCTTGAAGGTTTTTCCATCCTTCTTGAATTTAATGGTGTTCTCCTTTCCATGATATATAGCACCTCTGTCATATTGCCATGGCCTGCCAAGAAGAAGATGGCATGCATCCATGGGTAGTACATCACAAATCAGCTTGTCTTTGTAGCCTCCAATTGAGAATTCCACTATAACCTGCTCATTCACTAGAACACTTTTCCCTTTGTTCAACAATGTGACTTTGTAGGGATTGGTATGAGGTACCTTCTGCAATTTTAACTTAGTTACTGCCTCCTCAGAGATGATATTATCTGTAGAACCAAAATCTACAATGACCTTGCATACCTTTCCCAATATCTTGCACCTTGCTCTAAACAAAGCTCTCCTTTGCTTGGGTTCTTCCTTGACCGGTTGTCTGATCAAAACCCTGTTAAACATCATATTTTCACCTACTTCTGATTCTATATGACTGATCTCAGGTGATTTGACACTCATGGTGTCCTCTTCTACATAAGCTACTCTTTTCTCATTGCTAGATGAAGAAGCTTTCTCCGGGCATCTATAAGTTGGATGACCTAGTTGATTACAGTGATAACATTTCATGGTGGCAAAGTAATAGTTACTTTTGCCTGCTCCTCTTCCTCTATTTGAACCTCCTTGAGGTCCTCTTCCTCTATTAAATCCTCCTCTTGATGATGTTTCACCTCCATGTTTGGTAAGCTTAGATTATCCTTGAGTTCTTTGATCATTACCTCTTCCTTGGTAACCTCCACGCTATCCTCTTTGATCTTTGCCTCTGCCTCTGCCCTTAGAGGACTAATCATGCTTTCTTTTATTCCTCTCTTCAATCTTTATAGCTAGCTAATAACATTGGTGGACTATCTTGGGGCTGAGTAAATCCATCTCTTCTTGTATGTTCCACTTCAAACCATTAAGGTACCTAGCCACTTTTAGGCTTTCATCTTCTGCCACGTTTGATCTCAAGCAAAGCTTCTAAACCTCTTCAGTATAGGTGTTGACATCTTGATCTTTTTGTCTTAAACTCTGCCTCTTCTTGTGGAGTTGGATCTCATAGTCATTTGGCATATATGCTTCCTTCACCTTAACAACCATTCCTTTCCAGGTTGATATGGGTTGCTTGCCTTCTTTCTCCCTTTCAGTCTAGACAAATTTCCACCATGTCAAAGCTGATCCTCTCAACCTTGATTTTGCAACCTTCACCTTTTGTGCTTCTGTGACTCCATCACACTCAAAGTGATTCTCCATTCCATCTATCCATTCCATGACCAAATGAAGATCCATCTTTCCATGGAATAGTGGTATGCCCTCAAGTCCTTTTCCACTAAGGGCTTTTAATGCCTTCAAGAAAGGCTCCTCCTCGAGAACAGGGTCAGGTTCAGGGACTTTCTCTTCCTCTGCAACCTCTTCTTCTTTTGGCACTTTACCTTCCAACTTCACCTTGTTTAGTGCTTCCTCAAGTTGCTCTATTCTTTCCTTTAGAGACTTGGTATCCTCGTCTTTCTCTTCAACCATCTTGGCTAACTGTACATTTGTCACCATCTTGGGCGTCTCACTTGATTCAACTTCTAACATATAAGCTACTTGAATCCCAAATCTTTAGAAAAGCTCTGATACCAATCTGATGGGGCAAGGGTTGGATTGAGAAAATCACAATCTCAATGCTCTAAGTCCTTGTCTTGAGAACTCCTAAGGTGTCACTTCATCCACCATTCAACCTGTAGGTCCCCTGCTAGCTTAGCTACCCCTAGTTCATTGCCAACCTTGCTATCATCACTAATTTGCTGCTACCAATCAGTTCTTGGTGTTTTTTCACACATGCTCCATCTAGCCCTTAATCCTTATAAAGACTAGTCAACTTCTAATGTCTCCCAACTTGCATTCAGGGGTGTGCATAGGCTTTCAAATTTTTAAAACAGTCTAGGAATGGCTCCTTCCCAAGCACAAAACTCCATTCTTCTATCGCTTTCCTTAAACCCTAGTTTAGTGTTTGCAAAGGCTACTAGAATTAGGTCTCCTCAAACAAAACAAATGCTTAATACTCCTCCCTGCTCAATGAACACCACAACTTCAAAGAAGGAACCCTGGCTAAAAATTGGAGCATTTCAAGATTCTTTTGGTTTCTGACCTTCTCATGCCGTACATAGGGCTATCACTATTTTTGAGAAATTTTAGGGCTTTTTAAGCCTTTTCTTGGACACACAAAGGAATGTCCTCTTTCTCCAGCCACCAAATGATTTGGTGATGACTTCTACCTCTTGTCAGAGCTTTTTAAGGTCTCCAACAATCTTTTCACACCCTGGGTTACCAGTGGTCAAACACCCCTGCAACATTGGAGGAAATTTTTGAACTGTCTTTCCTAACCGAGCAACACAAACTCGCCTAGGAAATGATTATAATCATGCCTTCATAACTCACAAAGACTCCCATATTTACACTATATACAAGGATGGAGTATATCTTAGTTTCCTCTGCTCCCATACTTCCTAGTACGGGCAGGAAACAAGCTAAAACTCCATTTTTCTGATCTTTACCAGACAAAACAGCAAAATAGAAAAGAATAGAGTATTTACAAAAAAATGAAAGTGATGGATAAACTAACTATAATTCCACAAGAAATTTCTTGAAAAGTTTCACTACATGCTATTCAACTCAACAAAAGCTTAACTTAATCCATTCCTTGTAGCTGTCACACACAAAAATAGAAAAATCAGTCTTTTTTCAACAAAAATCACTGTTTTCTTTTATTATTCTCCTGAACTGCCAACATCCAAAGCTTCTAACCCCCAATACAGGTCAAGGATGAGATTTTTCCATGCCTAGAAAATAGTTATGTTTTCTCATTGAGCCTAAGAACGGCCAAAAACTAACTGTTGGAAAACACAGTGTGTTTTCCAATCTTTAACAAAAGCTTAGGAAACGACCACCAAAAGACTTCCCAATTTATTCAACTTTCACCTATGAACCAAAAAGGTCCCCAACCACTGATAAGATGGTCCCCAAGACCATACAAAACACAACAAAAAGAAAATTGATTTTAAAACAATACTTCAAAATATGCTTGTACTCTAGCACCTTGGCAGGTGCTCCTGCACCACGTCTACTTGGCATCTTCTCGTCTCACTCATCACTCTCAAACTACAAGAAGGTAAAATAAAATAGTAAGTGACAAATAACTCTCCTTTACCTCTTTTAACCTATATTCATTTCTTTTTACTATGAATTCAATTAGGGTTTCTTCTATCTTATGAATTAATAAAGAACTTTTTCTTCAAAACAACATAACAAGAGCTAGGGAACTCTATTTTTGATGTTGTTTGATACATTGGAATCATGATCCCACACATTACATCATAAAATGTATATTTTTATGTGACACGGTACTTGGAAATATCCTTTCATATGATATTTTTATTCAACATGGCTAGATTGCTACCTTGATTCCACCTCCGTAAAGCAAGCGGAATCAAGGGGGCATACATCTACCCTAGAATTTGATTTCTAGAAGTTAGGAAAAAAGTATTTTTAGACAACTAATGAATTCGTGTTGTAGGATGAGGTTCTTAATGTTGTGGTTTTGCAGATAACTACATTGGGGGCTTCATTCTCCTGTCTTTTGAGTGAGTATCCTTTTGTGTAGTAATGTGCATTGTTTAGAGTCCTTTAGCTTACATATGCACATAGAGTCATATGGGCACTAAAGTGGGGGCTAACTATGGACACGAAAATTTTACTCCTTTGCAGAAAGTACAATCTATTACTTAATTAGGTCCTACTTTAGAGACCTTGCATTAATCACCCCTTAAAAACTACATTTATAGGCCCCTAATGCTCATGATTTTGGACTTTGAGGCCTAATTCACTCACAAATCACTTAAATCCTAACAAATAACATTCAAACCACTCAAATTTTGTGAAACCCACCAAAAAAATCCCTAGTGCGACTAAGTCGCCCAAGGTGGCGACTTAGTCCCTTTTGGGGTATTTTCCACTTTTGAGTGGGAATTTCACCGATTCAATTGAATTTTTCAATGAATGTCAGCCTCTTAGGTCTAAATAATGGTAAAATTAGGTGTTGATGCCTATAAATACACATTTTAGGTCATTTTTCACATCTCCTAGTCATTTTACAAAGCAAAAATCAAAATTCAAGAGCAAAGAATCTTTCACAAGAAATCTCATTAGTCTTTCTATAACAAAGTTGAAGCTTTAGGGAAGAAAACTAGGGTTTTTTCAAGTCTTCAAACTCACTTTTTGTTCAATATCTCACATTACAAAGGATTTATCATGGATTCCTATGGTAAATCATGAAGAAATCTAGGTTGAGGAGATGCAACTAGCCATCAAATCACACCTAATGAATTGTTTTCAAAGTGATTCCATCTTCCATTTTCTCTCTATCTTCAGACTTAATATTTTCTTGTCGTTTGTATTCATTTGTAATGTTGTAGGGTTTCTTGGATTGAAGTATTGCATCATTCAAGTTCCATTTTTTTATCTTATTCTAGCACATTAGAATATGATCTTATCTCATTTTAGTTTTTCTTGGTCTTAAACACACTTAAGGCTAGGGTTTTATGTAGATTTTTTCTTTCACAAAGTTTAAATACCAACTAGGGGTTTGACCAAGGCTAACCCCCCATTAGAAATCAAAATATCTTCTATTTTGTAGGGTTTTTTGAAGATTCAGATCTGGATTTCCATCAAAAAGCAGAATGCAAGTTGTGGGATTTTGTTTCTAATTTCAAATTTGTAGAAAATCCAAAGTGGACTAAGTCACCCATAGTGGCAACTTAGTCCCACTGCACTACTTTTTCAAAAAAAATTACAATTTCAGATACCCTTTTGGCAGAAACAGCTTTTTGGGCAGTTTCCCCGATCTGGGACTAAGTTGCCAAGCTTGGCGTAAGTGTCCCAATTGGCTTAAAAATCAAAATTTCTATAATTTTAGAGGTCTCTGCAATCCTTAGTCAACTCTTCATCAGTTTTCCAATGCATAGCTTCTATCTTTCATCTCTATTTTGTCATTTATTGTATTTATTTCACCTTTCTGTATATCACACTATGTTTTCAAACAAGTTGCATTTCTTAGGTTTAGCATCATTAAATCATTTTCTTTTCAGATCAGTGCATTCATACATCATAATTAGGCATATTCAAACTCATTTACATTAATCTTGAGTGTAGACATTTGCATTTTGGACCCCATTACTTTCTCCTTTTAGGTGGAAAACTCTAGGAGCTAAAGCAGTGTGGGCAATCCAAAATCATTGTCCACAACTCCCAATATGTTTGGGTTGACGATTTTTTGTTGAGGGTTATAGTATAAACCCTGATGTTGTTGTTGTGCAAGCATTTGTTGTTGTTGGGCATATTGTTGAGCAAGAAATGCTTATTGTTTGGTTTTTTATTATTGATCTTCTTGTTGTGCTACTATGGCAATTTGTTGTTGTTGTTGTTGCGCTACTAAGGCGGCTTCTTGTTGTTGTTGTTTTGGTAAAGCCACTTGTTGTTGTTGTTGTTGTTTTTGGATGGCTTGTTGATAAGCTTGTTGTTGTTGTGCTACTAGGGTTACTTGATAAGCTTGTTGTTGTTGCACTATTAAGGTTGCTTGTTGGGCTTGATGTTGTTGCGCTACTAAGGTTTCTTACTATTGTTGCTATTTTTGTTGTGCTATTAAGGTTGCTTATTGTTGTTGTTGTTGTTGGACTACTTGTCAAGGTAAGCTTATTGTGCTTACTATAAAGCTAAGGCATGTGCTTGCAATGTAGGATCAATCAGTGGTTGGGACATCTGTGATAGGTTTTGGGTGTTGATGCTTTGTGAGGGTTGTGAATTGTTGATGAGAGGTTGGGGGTTTACTTGGTTCAACATTCCTTACAAGATGGTGGATTGAGATGGAGGAATGTAAGTTTGAGGTCCCATTTGATTTTACATGGTGAGAGGGACTATGGGGAAATATGATGATGCCATTGGATATTGCGATGGTAATGACATATTAGGACCTTGATTCCATTGGTTAAAAAGGTTTCATTGACTGATGTCTTGAGAATTTCCTTGTTGTATTTGAGGTGGGATCAAGTTATTACATTGGTTGATGGGATTCGTAACCAAGGTGTTGTTTTGATTTGGGTTGATGATAGATGGGTTTGATGTGGATGGTGGATTGACTTGAGTAGCTTGGGTAACCACATATTTAAATGTGTCAATGGGGTTGTTGGAACCACTCGGAAAGGGTTGACTTTTCATGAGAGTATTAACTTGCCCTTATTTTCCCACTTGAGGCATTTTGTTCACATTACCTTGCATAACATTAGGCATACTTGGGGTATTTGTGATGATGGATGAATCTATGGTTGCACTTGAAATATCAAGATTATTGTGGCTTCATGGAATGTAAGTGGCTTTTGAACCATAGATTTTTGAGTGTTATGGCTCTCTTACACTCTCAGGGTTTTTCACCTAAAAGGAGAGAGATAGGCCAAAAACCTAGGTGGTTCACTCAAAATAATGCAAGTATAATGGAAATATGAATGAAATTTTCCTATATGATATAAACTAAATGAAAATAACTGATAAAATCTATTGATTATTAAGTGAAGACTATTGAAATGCAACTTTTTGGAAAACACATTGCGGTATGCAAAAACACCTAGAAATGAAAGCAAATTGTAATAGAATTTGATGAAACTAGAAGTGTGCACCTGAGAACTTGATGGAGATTGGAAATGACATATGGAATGCTATTGATACTAAAAATTTGGCCTACTGTGACTCATTTTCCATTCTGGGTGAATTATTCCTACTTCTAAAAAAATTGTTCAAGACCCCGTTTTGGACAAACAGGTATCCAAAACTGCAAAAAACCTTGTTCAGGCCTAGCAGTGGGACTCATTTTTCATCAATGGAGAATGAGTCCACTTTTGAATTTCTAAAAATTCAAAAGTGGAAACTGAAGTTTCTAGTCTGCACTTCGGTTCCTAACAGGTGTCTGCCTCTGAAAGTCTAATTTTTGAACCTAAAAGTGACTTTTTGTTGATATTTCGACTTGTTCAACAAGGAGATGTCTTCAAAAACTTTGCAACTTGATCTTCAATTATTTCCAAGCCTCCAAGATGCCTAAATCTATAAAGACACAAGAAGATAAGAAGAAATTTTGGATGTTAGGGCATGGGGGTTTACCTTGGTCAAACCCCTTTTAGGTAATTAAACCAAGTGAAGAGGTAATATGAAGAATGAACATGAAATAAAGGGATTAATACCTTGCCATGATGATTGATCTTGGATTACTGCAACAACATGAAAAAATTTCCCTTGAATGTCTGAAAAATGTTATCTTGGTGACTTGAGATGATAAAACCCTAACTTGTTTGACTTGAGATAGAAGAATGATGGATGAATAATGAAGAGTGGTTATGATTTAGGGTTTAGAGACTTATATTTATAGGAAATTCACCTTATTTCCCTATTAATTAGATCCCCAAGGCCGGCATGGAGAAAAATAAAACTTAAAATACAACTTTTTCCCACTCAAAACTAAAAAATGACCCAAATGGAACGAATTCACCACCTTGGGTGAATCAATCCCACCTAGCAGGGACTCATTCACCACAAATAACGAATGAGTCCCAAAGGGGTCCATTTTCCAAATGGGTTGTTGGGGAATGAGGAATTCAAGTTCTTATGTTGATTTCTTTGGGTATTTGATCAAATTATGCCTTGGGATGCACAATATGGGGTCATAGGGGCCTATTAATGATGATGTAAAGTTCAATTAGAGTGTGGGACACACAATTCAATGCAAAAGTGTGATTAAATAAACTTTACAACACTAAAATGAGGTCCACATAGCCTAGAAAGACACAACATCCAATGTGAATGTGTGAGACACATTACAACACTAGATTAGAGTTAAGCTTAATTCACAGGCCTTCTAGATTGATGTGATAATGCAATTAAATACATTTTATAACATTGAATTAAGGAAAAATGGGTTTATTAAGTCTAGAAAAGCATGAAAGTCTTTTACAACAAATTTACAAGACATTGTTAAATGCATGTTATTCAATTTGCAAGGGTCTAAGACATAGTGTGGATGTGTAAAACACTAAATACAAGCCTCATTAAGTCCAATTTATCATCAATTATTCCCAAATCAAGCAAGTTTCCTTTTTTCTACAACACAGTTTTCCAAAGGTTGGTATCGAACTTGTATCTTGGGGAAGGTTGGTGGTTAATGGAATGGTCATTTTGTGAATAGCCAAATTTGTGTTTATTCCTAGACATGAAGTGAGACCAAGGTTGGTTCCTAGCCAAGTTGCAAGACTAGATGTTAAGGGTTGACTCAAGGCACAAGGGATGGAGTTGGTTGAATTGTAGATGAAGTCAAGCCTTGTGTCAATGATTGTGCAACAAAAGATGGGGAAATTGGAGCCACATTTTCTAAGGCTTGATGTTCCATTATTTCTTCTCTAGTAAGTCCAAATGGGTTGTTTGTGATATCTTCTATCTCATATGGTCCTGATGGAGATGAAGGTTGTTGCGATGGGGTAACATGACTTCTCTGATCAAATTCTTGAGGATTAGGATCACTAATGGTAGATGAGACTTTGGTTTTCTCCATGATTCTCTTGTTGTGATGTTGTTGAAACCATAGATTGTGGGTCACCTATGGGAGAGTTGTGTTGATATTTGTAATGTTTGAACTTTATAGTTGACTCAATTCTAGGTAAAAGGGACACTCTAAGTCTTTGTGGAGCAATGATGATGATGGGGATGAAAATATGGGTGATGTGGGAATTGATCTTTGCAAACTTTTTAGGACAACACTTTTGACTTAAGGTTGATGTTTTGATGTTTGGATAAAGGATTTTTATGAACTTTGAAATATTTAGGGTATACTTGTGACCTCCAAGATAAACTAGTTCAAGGATTATAACTAACTTACTCCAATGCATGGAAAAGGATACATTTCTCATACAAAGTAGACAAGTTAGGGTTTGCGGTTTGATTGATGTTCAAGTCAAAAAGTGTTTGGTGTATTCAAAAATTTTGAAAAGTTTGGTGAAGTGAAGGATGAAATATGATAGAGGTGTGAGTGAAATGTTTAACCCAATGTTGACCTAGAGTGAACCTTTTTTTTCTAAGACCAAGGTAGTGAGGAAAATGCTATACCTCTATAGTGATAATAACTCTAAGAACTCAATGATTTTGGTAAAATAGGGCTCAAATTATTTTAGAAATAGGACCCAATTATTTTGAAAAAGTGAGACTCAATGATTTTGGATAATGGAACTCAATGTTTGCAATTTTTTTCCTTGTCTCAATTTTCTTTTGTTCAAGGATTCAATGATTTGAACATACATCAATGTGGGATGTTCATTTAATTTAATCTTGGATTAGTGAAGTTATTTTCACCACAAACACTTGTCTCAGTTATGTTTTCAAACTAAATGTTTATGTCAAAAACATCATAACTTTCACAATGTCCATTTCGTGAAAATAATGAGGTTGAAGCCATAATTTCCTATGTTGTCTTTGGAAAGTATCGATTAAGATATAAGTCAAGATATTTAGAAATATCTAAGGATAGAATCTTTAGGACAAGTAGTAATATCAAGGCTATTTCAAGAGGTATCCATATTTAAGCCAAAATGTTTGAAATTTTTTAGGAAGATAGTGAATGTTTGTTTTTGCATCATTTTGGAACCAAGCAAAGTATTAAACTGACTCACAATCATTTACAACCCTAGGTTTGAAATGGATGTACTTATTGAGTCCCCACTTGGATTTCTCCAAACACTAAACAATGCGAATAGTTAGAGATTTAGCAACACTGGCTTCCCTCCATGGCACACACTTCTCGGGACCACCAAATCTCAAAATCCTTAAAATATGGAGATGAAAAGGATTTTTTTGTTTCTACAATTGAATAGTACAAATGTGAGGCAGTTTCAAAATGATTGTTCTTGCACCAACAAATATTAAGGATTTGTGGCTTCTAAACAAGGGTTTGTAGTAAGGGCTTCTAGTTTAGGGGGTGCAATGATAAACTCCATCAAGAGGTCTCCCAACCCTTAGAACAAGGGCTTTATGCATCATAAAGATATTGGGGGAGAGCTATCATGTATCGCTTCCCATTGATCACAATTTTTATTGCAACCACACATTTATATCGCGGTTTGGAAGAGCTTGGCTTTAGCTCATTACTGCTTGAGTCGTGTGAATTTTTTTTGCCTTGATTGTTTTGATTTTTAGCTTGTTTAATATTTTCAGTTTCGGATGTGTCCGAGCTCAAGTAGAGTTATCAGAAAGGTGTGCAATGCGCCACATGGTGGATGCACATCTTTCATTTTTCACCTTCCTTTCGGGAGAGAGTCGGAACATGTGTTGGCTCGTCAGAGATTTTTTAGGGAGTTATATTCATGAGCTCGAAATTATTTTCCTATTTGACACGTCATCTCTTTGTTGCAAGTGGATTGCACTTCTTATGAAGCAATATCTTTTGGGAGTTTTTCGGAGCTTACTGGCCTTTTTCCTTTTCTTGGTTTTTGGGATGGAAGCTTTGAGTCAGTGCCTTTGGGTGATGTGATCGGTCAACTAGACCTTTTTTCCAAGTTGTGTTTCTAGGATTTGATCATTTATAGACCTCTATCTTTGCTAAATATATGAAAAGCATTAATGTGGCAGCTAAGAATTGATGAGCAAAGATCATTGTGACCTAACCAAGGATCTACGATCACATAGTGTGCTATCAAAAGCCACACCTAGAAGTGATTATTTTTTTATTGTGGTGGAATTTTCTTCTTTCTACAGCTATAAAAGAGAGGTGGCGATAGATGAAAGGGTTGGATTCCAAGTTTCAGTCTCCTTTATCAAGGAAAAGTTTCTTTAGCTTTCTTAGGATATAGAACTATTTTCAGAAGTTGAGTTCCAGAACTTCTTTTCTTTGGTGTGTTATATCTTTTAAGGCTTAAAATATTGTTAGAGTGGTATTTGACCTCTATTTTAAAGTTCATTTGATATTTAAAGCATGAATTATTGAGAGGAAATCATTGAGACTATGCATGTATGCCCTTTATCAAGCTTTCTTTCTTTATGTTTTCATTCTGAATGAAACATTTTTCCTTGCAAGTTGAATTCAAATGGTTTAAGTAGTTGATTTCCATATTGTATACTCATATAGTAGAATAATAACTTGTGAAAATTGGATTATGTCATTGGACTTCTCTATTTTTCTAAAAGGTCATTGTTTTATTAAATTATGTTGTATTAGGATGAAGAGTTCATGCAATTTTTGAATGTTTTTTCTATTACCCTTAGAAATCTTTATGTTTGAACGAACCTTAAAGAACATTGCCTACAGAAAGATTTGAAAGTTTGCACTATGCTTGTTGTTAGCCTTTGTTGTTCATTCTCTTTCCAACAATGAAGGGTTGTGGAATTTTGTGTCTAATTATATCAATCATAGGAATGGTTGGGTTTTGAAATGTTATAAAAGAGTTGGCACATCACCATTTTTATGTTCTAAATTTATATTTCCTTCTACCTTTTTCTCCAATCTATAAAAATCCTAGAGGTATTTAGTGAGGCACAAATTGGTCCCCCACTCACTAAATTTCCCATAAGATTTTCGAAGAGGCGCAAGCTTTGATGATCAATAGTTCTTTTTCTGGTGTGCCTGATGGGACAAGAAGTTTTTCGAATGCCTGATTAGAAGTCAAAAATATTTCTTAAATTATGCTAAGGAAAGAAACTAGAAGTTTCATGCCTAGAGTTCAAACAAGAGCATCTTTAAGAGGGCATTTCTAATACTCTCAATTACCTGCCTCGAGACCTAGAGAAAGAGACTTACAAGCTCTGTATCACCTGTAAGGAGCAATAGAGAAAGAAGTAAGAGCCTGATATCTAGGGCCTTATCTACTCCACCCAGAGGCTTAACCTTCCAAATCATAATACCTGTATATCTTATTCATAGGAATATTTTCTCTATGGCTCACGTACCTCCCCCAACTCCTAGAAATTTCATGACTTGGGATAGTCGTAGTTCACTACATCCACCCACACCCCCAGATGTATGGCTTTCCATACCCGCTAATTCTCTCAAGGCTATTCCAAAATTCTCAAGAGAAGACTTCAAAACCCCTTCCAAACACCTTCAAGATATAGCGGAGATATGTAGGGTACATAACATAATGGAGGAGAAAATCACTTTGAGGTTTTTAGCTACCTCTTTCAAAGGAAATTCCCAAGATTGGTATCGATCTTTGGCCTTGGGCTCTATAATCTCATAGGATTAGCTTGGAGAATGGTTGTTCAAACACTTCTCAGAGAAAGGAGACTGCTCTTCATTGTTTCAACAACTAATCACCATCAAGAGAGATTTGCAAGAGGCCATGAGCGATTTAACACCAGGTTTCATAAGACCTGGAAAAGGAGCCCCATGATCGCTCGACCCCAAGCCATAATGGTGTTCATGTTTTATCTAAAGGCTTTCAATTCAGACATTGCAGCTATGATAACCTCCATGGGAGGGGATATCTTTCCTAATTCATATGATGTGGTTGTGCACATGGAGAACAATTTAATTGATGTCGGGAAGCTTCTGCCTTGACCTCTGATGCTGGTATTTGCAGAAATCTTCGGTGGCCTTCAGGAAGAAGCTACTCCAAGCACTTCTACTACATAAATGATGTTAGCCATGCTGTAGTCTATGTATGTGTACCCTACCACTCCAACAAGCTCATCAAGTTCTTCCTCAATCATGGCAGATATCAATGGCATGAAGAGTCTCATGCAAAATTTTTCTAACGAGTTGGTCATTATCAAATGACAAAAAGAAACACCTCTGAAGTAGACCACCCAAGCCTATGGCGGAGGAAAGTCATCTTATCAACAAAATTCATACCAAGGATCCTCCAACTTCCAAAGGAGGAAGTCAACAAACAACGTCTGCAAACTAGATAGTTATGATCAGCATGCCACTATAGACAGTCAAAGATAACTCAAGTAAAGAGTTTATTTCAAGCCTGAACAATTTGGTGGAAGATGAGAATGTATGGTGCTTCCCGTGCAGTGATATCCATATGCCCCAAAATTGTCCAATGGGGAATATGCAACAGAGGATAGCAGAACAAAGGAGCAAAGGCATGCCCCTGAATATGGATGAATATGAATCTTCTAAAATGGAAAATGATTGTTTTAGAGCACAAATACAAGGAATGTCCTTGGATCAAGAACTAGATATTGCACCCAACCAAGCTCTATTTTCATGGATGGAATAAGAATATGTAGTGTTCACAAATGAAGCTCTGACGACTAGTGTTCCACAGGTGCAATCATATTACAACAAAAGATCTAAAATAAGTCTCACAGGACAATATGTGCAACAAGCTCTACCCACAACCTCAGCCACGTTAACCTCCCCCGCAATAAAAGTAAGCTCCATCACCCATCATCCAGCCTTTTCTTCAACCATGTGACCCATCACTAGTAGATAAGGGAGTGAACAAGACACCAAGCCCAGTCATGATGGAACATTTTCTTCCAAAAATAAGAGAAATACCACCATACAAGCCTAAGACTCAACTAGTCAAAATGCTCAATGTGGTGGAACAATTGAAGAAGGCACATGCTAATGTATCATTGTGGGATGTCATATCTATCCCCAAACAAAAGACATTGCTTCGAGAATCATTAAAGAAAGAAGAACAAATCCCACAAGTGGATTCGACTCAATTGTATGGTTGAAGCAAAGACAAAGGATCTGTGTCACCCCCTCAAGCTCTGAAAGTAGCAACTTATGCGAATGATGTAGGAAATGCAAAAGAAAAATAGGTAAGCAAGCCAAATCCCACACCTTTCTTTTTTATACTTATTGTGGGAGATAAGCTTTTGCATAATAGTATGATTGATTCGGGGGCTAGCATGACTGTTATACTAAAGCAAGTGGTCAATGCCTTGAAACTTAAGTATGAGCCCCTTGAAAATGGAATCATGAAACTAGATGGGAAGATGGTTCCAACTGTCGGTCGGATAAAGGATCTATCTCTGACCCTCTTCTCATGTCCAAGCCAAACAATCACACAAGAAGTGGTAGTGATAGGCATTCCCCCAGTCTTCTAAATGTTTCTTTCAAGATATTTCACTACAAAGCTTGGTGGATACTTAGCGCTCAACCAGTCCCACCTAATATTTAGAACCAAGCATGGGGTGAAGATGAATATTATGTCTGAATCTTTGCATCCCGAACACATTGCAGAAAATGTAGTCCTATGCTTTGAAGTAGCACATACCTCCATTTCTCACCAAGAGAGATATTGTGTAAAAATGTTGGAAGAGAAAGAAGATACAAGTGATCAAACTCCCAAAGAGGAGGTGCTACTCAACCACTTCATTGACTTTGATCCATTCGGAAACTTCCATGCAATAGGACTAGGCACCTATGTGATTTTTTACGATGATTAGGTCTTTCTAAAATTAATGAAGGATTGAGAGGAATGTGATGATTTGTGTGATAATTGTCTATGGACCCTGTATTTTGATGGCACCAAGTGCAAAGCTAGCTCTAGAGCTAGTGTCCAAATAATGTCCCCAACAGGATTGGAAACCCTCAAATCTTACCATTTTCAATTATCATGCTCGTACAATGATGTTGAATATAAATCCTTGGTTCATGGGTTGATTCTTGCAAAGCATATAGGTGCAAGGAGAATACAAGCTTTCGAAGATTCAGAGCTAGTGGTGACCTAGGTCCATGGACAAGCAACTGCAAAAAACACAAGAATGAATTTGTACAGACACCGAGTTTGGGATCTTATCAAGATCCTTGAAGCTTTCAATAGACAAGTTATTCCCTAATCGCAAAATAGTGTTGTTGATCAAATGGCTTCTGCCAACTCGTAATTTGAACCAATTTCTAATCTGACCAAGAAAAGTGCAATGCAAGTCATCTTCTGACCCTCAATTCTTGAAAATGATCAAAATTGGAAAGTCTTTGATAACGACATCTAGATTGCTTCCTTCATACAGAAATCAAGGATAGTTTTTTGACTATTCACCACCAGGAGTAGAACTTCCTAAGGAGCAATTCATCCAATTGAAATGGAACAAGCTACCCTGAGGATTAATTTCTCTTGAAAATATCTTTGATTGTGAAGACATGAGAAATGGAAAGCAAAGATTCACTACAAATGCAAGGTATTACAAAGAGATTGATGTCGAAAGCAGCAAAATATTGAAAGTCAGAAGGCGAGTTCCTCACAAGGACAAGAAGAGACTAAAGGATCTATGTTTCAAATACAATAGGGTTATCACCTAGACCTATGATGATCTAAGAGGTTATGACCCGAACATAATTCAACATACCATTGACTTGGTGGAAGGATCCAAACCCATCTGAAAAAAAAAATTTAAGGCTAATCAACCTGAAGGTTGAAGCATTGATAGCACAAGAGTTAACCAAACTGATCAAGTCAAAGATCATATACCCTATCAAACATTCTACCTGGGTGTCAAATCTGGTTCTAGTCTGAAAAAAGAATGGCAATATTCAGCTTTGTGTTAATTTTTGGGATTTGAATAAATCCTCATTAAAAGACCATTACCCCTTGCCACTGATGGAGCAGATCTTGCAGACTATGGCCGGATTGGAGATGTTCTCTTTGCTAGATGGTTTCTCAAGATATAATCAAGTCTCTATGAAGGAAGCCGACCAACATAAGATAATGTTTACCACAAAGTGGGGAACGTTTGCATACTCAAAGATGTCATTCATACTTTCCAATGTTGGTGTGACTTTTCAACAAGCAATGGATATTGCTTTCAGGATTGATCAACCTGATTATCCTAATATATCTGGATGACCTAACAGTCTTTTCAAAATTGAAATATGATCATTTCGATCATCTAGAGAAGGTTTTCAAGAAATGCCAATAGTTTAGGATTTCTTTAAATCCCAAAAACTGTGTCTTCAGAGTACCTCAAGGTAAACTCCTTGGCTTTGTATTGTCAAAGGAGGGAATAGAAATAGACCCTGAAAGGGTCAAATCTATAAAGGAATTACCTCTGCCACTAAACCAAAAGTGACTGCAATCTTTTTTGTGGAAGATTAATTTTTTCAACAGATTCATATCATATTTTGTAGGCATTGTGAGACCAATTACATTGATTCTTAAGAAGAACATGATTTTCAAGTGGACCCTCGAAGGAAAATCATTTTTTGAATAGCTAAAGATAGCCATCTCTGCAGCCTCGGTGTTGGTCAACCCAATTTTTTCCAAATACTTTCTACTCTATGTGTACAATGGACAACATAGTATAGCTTCGGTGCTCACTCAGAAGTGCAAGGAAGACAACAGGGAGTATCCTATCGCATTCCATTCAAGGACCCTGAAGGGTTACAAAACCAGGTATAATTTCGTAGAAAAGCAGGCTTTTCCATTGTTAAAAGTTTAAATAAGTTCTGACACTTGGTGTCGGCCAACAAGATCACTATTCTCGTAACCCATCCCAATGTACGAGAATACATTATAGAAGGTGAGATAATAGAAAAAAGGGAAAATTGGATCACCAAGATCCTAGAATATGATGTGGACATTAGACCAACCAAGTTGGTTTAGGGAAGAGTTCTATGTGAAGACATTTCACAGGAATGAAGTCGTGGAGCTTAAAGAGAGACCGATTAGGTCTACTTGAACCAATTCGAGTCTGAAACATCTTGGGTGGTTGATCGGATATAGTATATGCAAAAGGGGTACTACCTGACCAGCCTTTTGTTCCATAAAAGGCGATACTACCGATTGCAAGGCACTAGGTATGTATTAATTGAGGGTATATTATTCAAAAGAAATTATAATGGTGTACTACTCTAATGTCTAGACAAGCTACAGATGGAAAGAGTTCTCAATGAATTCCATCAGAGTCCTAAGGGTGGAAATTTCTCCGCCAAGACTACTGCTTTAAAGATCATACAAGCAAGATATTATTGGCCCTCTATGTTTTCCAAAGCACATCATCTAGTGCAAAAGTGTACCTAGTGCCAATATTTTTTTGGCAAGAGGAAGAATGTTGATTTTCCCCTGAGTTTGATCGTAACCAAGGAACCCTTTGCTAAATGGGGTTTGGATTTTATCAAAATGATAAATCCTATTTCCAGTGTTGGACATAATTGGATCCTCATGACAACTGACTACTTCATAAGGTGGACAGTGGTTGTAGCCCTAAAAATGCCACAGAGGGGGAAATTATTAATTTCCTTGAAGAGCTAGTAGCCAGATTTGGCCCACCTAAGACCATCATATTCGATAATGCCCAAGATTTTGTAGGATTAGGAATGTTATATTTTTTATTAGAAATGGGATTTTCCTTAAAAATTCATCAAATTACTACCCACAAGGGAATGGGTTAGCAAAATCAACCAACAAAAACCTAATTAGGTTAATAAAACACATAGGAGCAGAATGACAAAGGGATTGGCACAAACATTTGCAAGCTACTCTATGGGCAGACCAGATTACTCCTAAGAAAATCGTGAAGACTTCCCCTCATAAATTGGTGTACAGAAAAGAGGTAGTGTTACCCATTTCCATAGAGATCCCTTCCTTGGAACTGTTGAAAGCCCTAGAAATTGAAGAAAGCAGCGAAATGGAAGTACAGCTAGCGGAACTCCTCAAGCTAGAAGAAGATAGAGAAAAAGTATACAAAGCCATGATCACTCGTCAACAAATAGTAAAGTGGTGGTTCGACAAAAAGACTTCTAACCCAAAATTCAAAGAGGGGAGTTAAGTGCTAAAGTACGATGAACATACTGCAAAACCAAGGCAACACACAAAATTTGAAGTGCTATGGAAGGGACCCTTCCAAATTAGCGTGTGCAAGGAGAAGAATGTGTACAAACTTGAAGATATGAAAGGAAATGCTTTAGATGTACTAGTGAACATTATTTATCTGAAGTTATTCCATTAAAATACACAATTCTTTAAAATTTTAATAGTTATGTACCATATGTAAAAAATTTGTAAATACGTTGTAAATTTTGAGAATAAGTTGTCCAAGAATAACACTAAAGAAATGAAAAGTTGTATTATATTATATTCATCAAAAAATTTACAATATAATACAAGGCCTGATGCTCAGATTTAAACATGAGGCTCTCTCGAGCAAACCCAAAAAGAAGAAAAAGGGAAGCAACATGCAAAAAATAGTAAAGTAAAGCCTCCAATTGTTGTTGACAAAGAAAAAGGGCTCATTATCGGGTTCTTCTTCTTCTTCTTTTTATCTGACAGGGTGCAAAAAGGGGTTGAACACACAACACACGTAGTTATGCAGCACAGACCCAAGGCCTACTCGCCGTGACTCTACACTAGGAAGTTGAAGTACTTCCTCTAGGCGAGTCTCAGAATGCGTTCCACATCGTACTCTCGCAACAGATAGGTGGCCGCTAGTTAAGAAGAGCAGTGGTGTGTCTCAAGGTCCATAGTGTGGAAGTCAAAAAGGAAGGGAAACCAGGGTATGTCTATTCCTAAGTCCACATGCCTGTAGAGATCCATGGTGCTCAGGATACCAACGTTGAGGATGGCCACTTGCACTATCTTGCCAAGCCCTTCCATTAGTGAAGCGTCAAACATCTGGTGGTACAACTCAATTATCATAGGCTTTTCCATGTTCAGGTCAAGCAGCAAGGCCACGAAGTGGGAAAGGACATTATAGTAACCATCATCATTACGGGAAAGGAGTTGGTTTTCATCATTGATGAAGTCTAGGCTGACTACCCACTTAAACGCAACCATGGAAAGGCAGTCACATTTCTCCCACGAAGCAGTATTGTGGCCTGCATGGGAGAAGCCGAATAGGAGTGCCCAAGCCAGCAGACATTTTGAAAGAGCAACGAACTATAGTGGAATGGAGACAGTGGAAAGCTGCTAAAATTAAGAAGCTATATTTTTTAATGAATATGGCATAAGGTGGCATAGCTATATATAGAAAGTGAAGCCGGAAAAACTAACCAATGGAAGGTCTATTTTTGGTTGGACAGCAATGGGAAAATATCAAGGCAAAACAAAGCAAGGTAGATAAATCTTATAGAGGATCTGACAGAATGTCTTGAGAAATAAATTTGGGCATTGGGAGTAAATTCTCTTGTATGTCGATTGTTCGCATGTTTCCTTTTCCATCATTAGCAATAGCCAACTTACTAAAGAAAAAAGATGTGGATTAATGCACTAAGTTTTGAAAAAATTAATGCTCACATCTTCTCAAGGGTACCTTTTATCACCTTAGCACATTTCACATAGCAAAAAGAAAACTTTTCAATGCAATGAGTTTATTTGTTAAAAAGGCAGTGGGGAGAATGTACTAATTCTATTTCACATTTTTGGCATTCCCAAGGGATACAGATCTCAAATCCACATGTATCACCTTGGTGGAAACATTTAATGGACTAGTAGTAACGGCATAGCCTTAACTGCATGTACGATCGAGTGAATTAGTTGCACTCAAAATTAGATCTCTCCAAAGAAGTGAAAGACAAGTAGCCATTATCATCAAGGAAACTCTCTGCAACTTTTCCATACATCCATGGCAGAAGCATCAACCTCTAGTAGACAAGTTGTAGTTTCTAGTAGAAGGCTTGGTTTTGCTGATATCTTTGGGTGGAACTCATTCGCCAATGTCCCAATAGTCAAGGAATGTCCATTTGAATTCTGCAAGAAGGTACTACCTAATAAGCACATCCCAAGAGAGGCGGTGCAGGATATCACCAACAATGTTTTCGACCCTAAGTTGTCAACTAACCC
>VDFB02064352.1:0-28460 GCA_007258455.2 Sequoia sempervirens
TAGGCTCAAACACACTAGAGGAGTTACAGTATTATTTGAAGACAAGATATGCATTGAAATTTGGAAAAGAAAGAGCCTTTGACCCTAAAAATCATATGAACAACATAAGGCACAATCTTCTTACCAAAGTGACAGTGCCACACCAAGTGGATTTTATAGAAGGTTTCATAAGGAGGGTATGTGTTGGATCATGATGGGCCAAAAAGTGGTAATATGATGGGTATGGTGACAACTTTTTTTGCTCAAAATTGGTAGAGCAAAATTGTTTTAAAGATTCTCGGCTTTCCACCAATACTCAAATTATGCTTTACTTTGAGATTTAATAAGTAATTATTATTCATTTCTATATTCAAATTCATTTGAAGTCTTCATTGATAGACTAATTGAAAAAAATCTATAGCTTTCAAAAGCGATGTCACATTTTTGAATCAAAACATGTGTTACATTTCATGCTTTGCATACTATAGGATTAAAAAGAAAAATTGAATTTCATGAAGTTTTATTAGCCAAGGTAATTAGGACTATCACGAGTTTTATACTTTTTAAAGGATTATGGCAAAATTGCATAATTAATTATTTACATTTGAAAAAAAATTACAAAAAGAAATATATGCATCATCCCAAGGACATAAGGTCACTCTACTTATATCTAAAATCTTATAAAAAAATTATCATTTTATTGTGGTTAGGGTGGTCAGAAAGACACCTACTTCTTATTTTTTCCCTAAAATTTAAGTACTACTAGATTGAAATTTCAAATTTTCACCAAATAGACTTTTTTTTTAAAAAAAAACCTAGTAATTTTGAAACTAAATTCAATTTTCTACAAATTCTATTCTTACATATTTTTGAAATAATATAGATAACTTATTCAATTTTTTATGTCAAGTTTCCTAACTCTGATTTTTCTAATTTTTTGCCACTTAAGGGCCTATTTTTTCCATGATGATCCTGCACATACCCAGGAACTACATTACTTATAATGGTGTATTTAGTAGAAGGAAAAAATGGGAATATATGAAGAAGGTTGAAGAAAGGATAAAGCAGAGGTCCAAGGATTTCCTAGGATACTTTGTTGAGGAAAAGGACCCCATCAAGAGGATAGAATTGATAATTGGTATATTTGAAGACTTGTACAAAAAGAAGGAAGCATATCTCAAAGAACATCATAGTGGTGCAACTACAGAGCATACCCCAGGTGAAACCTTTGAGCCTCCCATGGAGTAGTTACCCCCCAAAAGACAGAAGATAGGAAGCATTGAATAGTTAGTACCTTATGAGGATACTAAAGAGATGGGTGATATTGAGGAAGTGGCTATAGTACTACAATCATTGAAAGGTGATATTGAAGTTGATCAGCCCATCCTTGAGCCCAGTGCCCATAAACATGAGGAAAGGATGGGTGATGTAGAAAAAATATGTACAAAGGTACATGAAGATGAAAGGGAAATTTCAGCCAAGAGATTCATAGAAGATGATGAATTCATTAAGACTCTTGAGTTTAAGGATGTTTGGATGAAGATGAAGATAAAATAATTTCAAGAGAGGATGGAATCAGCTGAAGTAGGAATTGAAGAATCAGAGAAAAATGAAATGATAGCATAGAATTTCTAGGAATTAAGAGTTCTCAACATTGACATTATCCCCCAAAAGGCTAGATAAATGGTCTTGAAGAGCAATATACTCATTTTCCCTAGCTTGGAATTAAAGAAAAAATTTATGCTTGATCAAGTGCAGGCTTAGGAAGATCCAATGCTAGTTGTAGAATTTGACTCCGATGAAGGTGTGACTGGAACTAGGTATAACACAAAGATTGAAACCCTGGCCATATGGATCAAATAGAAAAATACACAGAGCCAAAATTATTGGATGCAATTCAAGGGATGAAAGGGGAAGCAATGGTAAGGACAATACAAGATCTCACCCCTTTGGAAGTAGCCACAATGACCATGAAGTCGGCCATGTTCACTCGAGCAACTGGTAAGAGATTAGAAGACATATTGAAGGAGTATGAAAAGGAACAAAGGTTCCTAAATGATGAAGTTAATAAATTGTTCATGGAGAATGTCAAATTGAAAGAACAATTAAGAGGAGCAGGACCCTCACAAAGCAAGGAGATGGTGTTATACAGGCCTCCTATTGCTCCAATGGATATTGTGAAGAATATTTTTGCAGAATAGGTAAAAACTACATAGAAGGAAGTGGATGATGTAAAGAAGGCCAGCAATCAAACCCAAGATGAAGTGAAAAGACGAATTTGTGAAGTTATGGAAAAGATTCTTGAGCACATGATAAAATCAGTTATGGATAAACTGGAGAATGTGCATGATAGTTATAAAACACTTCAGCAGGCAATGGATCAAATAAAGACACATACATGCTTGTATTAGATCCTTTGTTTAAAAGGTGACAACCTATTCACCACACTTTAACTAAGTTATGCAAAGTTCTACAAAGAAGTCCTAATGCACCCACAACATTAAATCCAACTAAACAAACTATGAAGATAACTATTGATGAATTTTAGTATGTACAAGGGTTTGATAAAAATATTGTAACATGAATGGATTTATTCCATACTTATAAACAGTGGTATATACCTAAAATCATGAGAGATGGTGATCAGTTGGAGGACTTGGATAAGTGGAAGAAAAAATTTAGTCAGGTTGTTCATAAGTGCGTAACTCATATACAGTCAGAGGATGATGATACCAGTCTTCCCAAGCTAAATCAAATCATGGATGGGTTGATTGTTCTTGATGCAGGATACCTAAAGTTTGTTAATGATACAAAGGCATTACTAGATAGTCGGCGGAAAACTCATCTTGCAAACATGCAAAAGATCCAGGAATATAAGTGGTCGTCACATTTTATGGTGTATCAATGGGAGGAAAAGTATTTGGTTTCAGAAGAATAGGACATTGAGGCAATAGCATTTGGACGTTTATCATGGAGAGGAAGACTTTTCCAAATCAATGATCACGGATCTTCTACATTGAATAATGGAACCATATGTCAAAATTTCTTAAGTCTTGTTATTTCCTTAATTATGCTAATTAAGTAGTTGTTAGTTAAAGAAGTACTTATAAAAAGTCATTTCTTTTTGTAAAAGGAATGTAGCTTGTTGCTTCCTATATAAATAGGAAACCAAGGCCTAGTTTTAAATTATCGTTTCCATTTTGAAGAATTATGTTATTAATATATATCAATTGAAGCAATATAATGGAGAGCATCTTATTATCACTAGAGATTCTTCATGACTATGTTATCATTTTGTATTTTTCTTATATTTTCCATACTTATTTCTTCTTATATTTGAATGAATATCAATTATTCAAACTCAATATTGTGCTTACGTGAATGAATATGTTGATACAGTAAAGCATTTATTGTGGATGTTGGTAGAGCTGCTAAAAATTTAAAAAAATTGAGCTTATTTTGCCTTGTTACATGTTTAGCATAAAAATGGAAACTATTTAAAAATAATAAAGTTAACAAAGTTTCTTATTTAAATAATTGTGAGTTACGTTTATTAATATTTTATTAACTTTTGTGTCTTCATGAACATATGTTGATACAAAATGAATGGAAGAAGCATCCAAGTAATCCTATTTTTTTTTGTCAACAATTCATACCAAAGATTGAACAATTTAAGGATATTGCAATAGGTATTAATTAAGGATATGATGATGATTGTATATTCTTGTACTTGTATATTCTATGAAACATTCCTTATTTTCTATGAAACAGTGTATATATTCTTGTACTTGTAAATAATATTTTACTGTAATGTCTATTAAATAAAATAGTGTTTGAATAAGAAATGCTTCTTTTTTGTGAGTATGTGAATTGTTGTTTAAGGAAAAATATTACAATGTTTACATTTTTAGTTTACTAGTTTAAAATATTCATTTTCTATGTATATAAAATTGCATGTGCTCTTTATCTCGAATGACATAAAATAGTAATATCATTAGAATCAAGGTTTTCAATTTCAGCACCATCATTGTCCACACTTTTCATATCATGTTCAATTTTAAGTACAATCATCAAAATTTTATTTTGATTTCTTGTCCTGGCAATTAATCTTGATTCCTTTTAGCACAACACAATAGGTTGCATGTTAAATTTCAAACATTTTCTTTACATCTTTTGTATATATTATTTTCTCAGTGCATCATTATGTAACAACAATTTCACTTATGAGATATATAGTAAAAATAAATAAAATCACATGTTTTCTTTGTCAAGGTAAATGTATGGTTAATACCCTATATCTTTTAGATAAGTGTGCAAGTGAAATAAGACATAACTGATTGAATCTAATTTTCTACTGTACAATTGTTTTTTATGTGCTTTTTACTTTTTGCATGTGGATTATCCTCATAAAGAGACTACTTATCTTTTCTTAAATGAATCATTTACATTTCTTGTCTACAAAAGGAATTTACTACTTGACAACAAGTTCGTGAATTTCATAAAAATTAAGATTGGTGTAAAAGGCCATCCCCACAAATGTTGTTTGGTCTATAATTATAATGGAAAATAAAAATGCTTGCTAGGAGAATAAAGCAGGTTTTCAATTGTCCAAGTACAACATAATATTACTGAAACATTTCAAAGTTTAGGCCATAAGAATCATCCTTTTTTTAAACATGGATTGCAAATAATTTTAAAATTTTAGAAGTCTTGGTCATTAACATTATTGTCTGCTACAATGTCATCTAGTGTATCATTGTCAATGTTCATATGTTCTTTCAAGTATTTAATATTATCATCATCCTCATCTTGACTTGCATCATCTTCATCATCATTGAAGTTTGACTGTAGACCATCTATATTATTACCAAATGCATTTGGATCATCATTTTCTGTACCATCCATATTGTTGTCTTCCATAACATCATCTAACTTTGGATTGTTGTCTTATTGTGCCTAAACATAACCATCTTCAACATCATCATGGATGTAAATTTCTTCGATGTTCTCTAATCCCTCTCTCTCATTTTGTTGGCCATCATTGTTTTTCTCAATATCCACTAATTAATCATCAAATACATGCCTTAATCTTGGATCATAATGTATGACAAATATCAATTTTGGGTCCAAAATATCTTCATAGAAAAATACATGCACATGAACAACATACATATATTAGACATTATATAAATTGTATGAACATATATACATCAATTGAATAATGGAACATTATTTTATAGACTACCTTTTTTATACAATAATTGCTATAAAACACAATTTTGACAGCATAGTTTATAAAACATTAGTCCACACTCATTTATTATTCTTTGGTTTTCTACCCTTAAGAACATCCTTCGAGAGACCTTGATCTTCCCTCTTCTTTCATACAGGAGTGTGTTTTAAGAAGGGGTAATCAATGAATAACTCATCCCCAATGGTAAGGTCCATAATAGCCTCAACCATTATCAATCTATCAACCTCTCTTTCCATATCTCCATCTTTATCATTTATAACCTCAACAAATTGACAATTCGGTCTTACAGTAGGGTCCCTTCCCTTACTACTATTTATAAATCCTGCAATATTTTGTGTGTGTATGCACATCCATCTATATACATAAGATGGCCTCTATTCATTTCTTTTCCACTTTCCAATTGGAGAAAATGTGTATACATATTCAAATTTAGACCATATGCTGACATGTTAGGCTTATATTCTACTAGCCTTCTGCATTCACCACTGTAATGTGATGGACCATAATATGGCATTAATCTCTTACTGGTTTGTTCTAAATTGTTTCTATGTTTGGATCCCACATGTAGATTTTGGACAATAAAGAGGCCTAGATTCACTCCATGAATATTGGAGGGTTGTATCATGTAGTTGTATCCCCAAAATTGAAACACCTTGTACACTCTAGGTAGTTGTTGATCACTAGGCCAAGCGCAATATAGTCAATGATCAAATGTCTCTTTGTAAATTGATCTCCAACTCATGGGTAAGTCATCAACTCCATCACATTCATTCTCATAGGGTATGTAGTCCACCTTCCCCTTGTCTTTAAGAAAATTATGCATATTCACACTAGTTCTTGTTTTGTTACTTGTTTTCATCAATTCCTCATCTTCCAAGCTGGTATATTGGCACATATTTTATTAGATGCATGTATCATCTGATAAATGATCATTGCCCTCTAGGCTAGAATTCGGTGATCTAGGAAACTTCAAACCAAGAAATTTATCCTGCAAGTATCCATTAAGAAAAAATTAGTTATTTAAATAATATAAAACAATGTTTAAATGAAGTATACATGTTATTTATATCAAATTGGAAAATTCCTCACCACAATTCCTATTGGATTTGAATCGCTTATAGAAGGAATACTACCAACTAGAATCTCATCATATATCTAATGTCTTTGTACAATCACTTGTTGAATTGTTTCTTTCCATGACATACAAAACATCCAAAAACAACAATTTTCTCAAAGTATTCATCTCATGTACTATAGTCCTGACCTACCTATTCTTCAGTGAAATCATTTATTGTGTCTGTAGTATCCATTGTCATATCCTCTTCCACCCACTGTCATCTATGTGATTTAACAGTTTTAGGTCCACGTCCATGTACATATCTTGTTCTTTTGCTAGTTGAACACTTAGGCTCTACATTTTCTCCAATCTCCATCTAAAATAATCAACAACATACACTAATTTATGTCAAGATTGGATAATACATTATAAATTTCAATAATACTGTGAAAAAAGATGGACGTATCACAAAATGCCATCAAATCATTTTTTCCTAAGTTAAGTCAAAATTTGAGTACCTAATGTCTCACTTCATCTGTTGTGTCCTCATTTGATATGACATGATTTGCTGCCATGGCCTCATCTCGCCCCTATAATACACACTATAGTAAATAATGTTTAGTACACCAATTATATCATTTCAACAAATATGTTATCCAACACAAAACATCACTTTAATCATATATTTGACATATTGATATCATGTTTTGGCTATCATAATTTTTAAACTTTTCCCTTGATCATAGAATCACATTTAATCACCATTCTTATGCATTTTCAACCAATAAGTTTGACCTCAAAGGCCTCATGGACAAAAAATGACTTTATCTCCTCTATGTTGTAGTATTTGTGAATTCATAAACACCTTCCTCCTTTGGTTGAGGTTGCTTTCTCTTCTTACCTCTATTGTATCTACAGATTTTGTTGTCTCATCTATTTCTACCCACTTTCCTCTTAGCAATTTAGTATTTCTACGCGGTCCATGTCCTCTCTCCATGGCCTCCCCTATGAATAAAAATGCTGCCATAGAATCCTTCACCGTAGTATCGCTGAGAAGGAAAAAGCAACTTGCGGGACAACCATAAAAACCGCTCTACCGCACCGAGCTGATGAAGGATCCGTGTGATAGTGGTGGTCACCACACTACCACACGCCAATGGTAGAAGACTTGTGGGACTGCGAGAGTCATTGCAACACCACACCAAGATGATGAAGGAGCTACAGGATAGCGGTGGTCGCAAAAACAAGGTAGGAGTTGGAATTATTTCCAACACTCTGGATCCTGTGATACACAACAATGAAAATAGTCACTATACAACTGATAGGTGCTACATTAGGCACACTTGATGCCACCTTATACATCCAAAACAGATTACATTAATGGCCAAAATTTGGTGCTAAGGTTGGTGTTAACTAAAAGCGTCAACTCATGAGTCAAAATTAAAAAATTTAAAAATTCCCACATGAAGGAAGAAATGAGACAACAAAAAAGGGAAAAACACCATGCAAAGGAAGAGATTAGGGTGCCACCAGCAACTGATGATAAATTTGATTTAGTTTGTGACACCATAGGTAAGGTTACAAAAAAAAAATCTTGGTTGAATTCATGATTGTTTACTGCTCTTTGTATTGCATTTGAATTCCAAATTGTTTACTGGTTTGTGGCCTGAATAGTCTAGGCAACCTCTAAATTGCCCCATCATTATAAATTGTAAAACCTTTGAGAAACCAACAAAAAAATTTACCCTACCCTTTTGAGCTTTGGCTTAAAATATTATAGCACGAAGCGAGGATGCCTTCATATTCTTTCCCTAACCTAGGTATCAAGGAAATAGTGAATTGCTTGGAAAATCTAGGAATTGGGTCAGTGACTGTTGAGCAACTGCTGAAATAAACACATAAGCTATTTGGTTTTTCCCAGTCATTCCATAGTCACCGATGCCATTAAAAATTCGTGCAAAATTGCATTATGAAAGAGTTTTCATGATAAGGTTATCAACACTAAGCAAACTGAGCAAATATATTTTCCCTAGGTTATCAACACTAAGCAAACCCAATGAACATATTTTCCCACAAAACAAAACTTTCATACCACAAACTGGATGAAAAATTTCATACCCGGTCTAGTGCACGTACTTCATTTTCCTCCACATATTGGACGAAAATAATTTTCCCTAGGTCACCTCAAAATTTCAAGCAATGGAGGGAAGCAAGCATTGTCAACAAGCTATGGCCACAATGAGGTAATTCATTGTCAATTTATAGATTTGTAAATGTTTCCATTATTTCTTTGAATTTTACTTCTTCTTTTTTTATTTGTAAATTTAAAAGAAGAAATATAATTTAAAATATATATATATAGGGGCATGAGATTGACAAAGATAAAGAGGAATTGGCTTCCATATTGGGGGTAGACGAAGTGAACAAATTGGTTAATGTGGACTAGAAAACACTTTCCAGATTCATAGAGAAACAATCTATTAACACCCCTTAAAAATTGCAAACAAATCAATTGTGTCAAAAGTAATCAATTGATTCCCCAACTAGTCTTAGATTGAGTAAAAGATCCAGGAGGAAATTAGTGACAGTAAACTCTAAGATTGTGGAATAGGGAGCAGAGACTTCCACTCCTGGGACATAGACTTCTTCCACCATGCCATGTTTTCAATCTTGCATTGGTAGCTATGATATGAAGATAGAATATGAGGTGGTTTCAGGGGAAGACTGAATGACGAATGTTGGGAAAATGTTTGTGAATAGGTTGAAGGAATCATACCTTCAACAGTTCAAAGACCATCTACATTTTTCATTCTCAAAGATGCCCATGCACCTAAAAAAAGTAGTTATCCATGACATTGAGACTAATTTTGGCATAGGTTGGTCTATAAAGAAGATAAAGCTACAAATGTCTCAAAACTGCAAGAGATTTTGGTGCAACCAAACAAAGAAGATAAAAAAATATCCCTCATGAGCTAAGGTAGAAAAAATGCCAATTGATGTAAGTGTGAAAGTATGGAGAGAGCTTGTAAAAGCATATGATAAGTTTGATGCACGGAGGAAGTCCGGTGAGGAGAGTACACAGGTATTTGAATTTGGTCATAAGATTATATCAAATTAATTAAACAATATTTAAATTTTATTTGTGCATAGTTAAATTGATTAGTATATGTTTTAGGACAAGGCCTCTAAGGCTAGGCTTGAGAAACTTCGTGCCACACATCGCAGTGGCCAGAAAGGTTTACAAGCATTGATCTATACATTTTTAAGTATATTTAATATGTTAAATGTTTTTTTTTTTTGGAAAAAGTAAATGATTGCATATTAATTAGTTTAACTAGTCCATGTGCCATGTTTTGACAAGAGAAGAAATATGGCTGCCATACAAAGCAATTTGAAAAGAATATGTTACAAAACAAAAAGTGGAACAATTTTGTAATCTAGATGGAGAATGAGGTATCAAAAGTTGAGTTTCAATAACTTAGTTGGATATTTTTGTGTTAATATTTCAATTTGCATCTCTTGTGTTGAGTTGTTTATTGATGCATATGATGAGTAAATAGAGCTCAGATCTTATGATTACAAGATGACCATTTATGTGTATGAATAAATAGTAGAATGATGTAGATGAACTCAATTCATCTGAATTTATGCCTCTTGGTAGGCATTCCTCTTGAATCTCTAATATCAGGTTCCTAAGACTTCCCTAGAGCTTTTACCTTTCATTGCCACCTTTTCTCTTCACTATAGGGGCTTCGTCTCCTTTTTTCCTTATCTACATTTTTTGGCCGGCTTCTAAATTCATCCCATGTTTTACCTTCCTTCTCTTTAGAATCTTCTTCTTCTTCTTTTTCCTCCTCGTCCACAAAGAGATTCATCTTTGAACCTTCCTCATCGATTTTGATTCCTCTTCTACATCCATAGGGTTCATATCAGCAGTCGACTCTTACGAATTATCAAAATCGGAATCACCCAGCGATCATATTAAAATTTCCCAGCAATATCTTTAATAAATTTATCTAGATCATCAGTAATACTCTTCAAAATTGGCCACCAGTTCAAGTTCATTCTACTTTCATAATACTTTATATCCATGGATTTCATCCATTCCTTAATGCCATCAAGTGAAGATTGAGGAATGGCATCAATGTGGAGTACATCCCACTTGAAGTCTTTGAAAACAATAGCCATATCAAATTCCTTTTTCCCATGTCCTACTCTCTTAAGGTTAACAATCTCAATCTCACTAATAGTGATTACTGAGACAGGTAATTCCACTAACTCTACCAAACAGTTTACCGTAGGAACAATAAAAGCAAAGGCTTTGAAAGAAACTCCATGAAAACCAAGCTCTCTAAATGGTATATCAAACTCTAGTTTTAAAATCTTTTGGGTAGGAGTTGCTCCCCATATGCTCTTACTTTCACTTTATTAAATTCTTGAAATACGTATTGATTTTATTTTTTCCTGAATGCCTCTCTTGTTGTTCTTCCTCAATTTCATCAGGATCATACATTGGCCTTCTTTCCCCTCCTAAATTTTGGACCACATCCATTACCTCCACATAAAACTTGACATCCTTCGTCTTCTTGGTTCCCACACTGTGATATGGTTATACAAATGAAAATGGAAACAAAAGTAATCATCTCCTTCTCATGCATTGGAATAATGCATGCTTAATGTTTGATACAGTCTCAGCTCTCATGCAGCTCTCATGGTTGAATACTCCGAAATCCCGGTGTGGTGAGCCTCCACTTAGTTCCAATCTTCTTTACTCTTCCATCAAATGTTGTCGATCCACACATACATGCGGCCTAATTGGCTTTGTTTTTGAAAGCTGAAATTTCTCCCGAGTCACCAATGTAGCTCTCTTTTCCTTTTCAAACTCTTTCATTGCTACAAATCGTCTCTTGGATTTAATCATCTGTACCACACGGTTGATGTGCTTTGAATACTTGCATCTAAAATTTCCTTAACATAAATACTACTAGGAATTTCAATGTTTTCATTATGTAGTTAGCATAGCTAGTACACCCAGTAACATTGAAAATTATCCTTATATAAAATTCCCTCCATCTTGTTGGCTTGTAACACTCTTGATGGTGGCTACATGAAATCTGATTCTAATTCCTCTTCTACATCAGAGGATTCATATCCTTGATCTGACTCTTTTGAATTATCAAAATCAGAATCACTAGCTTCCATATTCAAAAATTCCCAACCACCATCTTCAAAAATTTATCTGGATCATCAATAATACTCTTCAAAATTGGTCGCCAGTTCAAGTTCATTTTGTTTTCATAATACTTTATATCCATGGAGTTCATCCATTCCTTGATGCCATCAAGTGAAGATTAAAGAATGGCGTCAATGCAGAGTACATTCCATTTGAAGTCTTTGAAAATAATAGCCATATCAAATTCCTTTTGCCCAAGTCATACTCTCTCAAGGTTAACAATCTCAATCTCATTAATAGAGATTACTAAGAAAGGTAATTCCACCAACTCTACCAAACAGTTTACCATAGGAACAATGAAAGAAGATGAAAACCAAGCTCTCTAAATGGTATATCAAATTCTAGTTCAAAATATTTTAGATGAGGCTATTCCCATAGCTCTCTTACTCACTTGACAAATCCTTGAAACTTTATATTAATTTTTCTTTTTTCATGTCCCTCTCTTGTTATTTCTTCCTCAATTTCATGGAGATCATACATTGTGTCTTGCCTCCTAAAGTTTGGACCACATCCATTACCTCTACATAAAACTCGATATCCTTAGTCTTCTCGGTTCCCATGCCTTGATATGGTTATGCAAATGAAAATGAAGCAAATTAATCATCTCCTTCTCTGATGGCTAGAAGAATGCATGCTTAATGTTTTGATACATGATATCAACTCTCTCTTTTTCTCTCATGGTTTGTGAATCTGAAATCCGTGTAATTTGGGCCTCTAGAGTTCCCGATGATCTTTTTCTTAAGCTTCCACCAAATGTTGGCCTAATCCACAAGTTTATAGCCTAATTGGCTTTGTTTTTGAAAGCTAAATTTTTCTCACGAGTCGCAATATTAATGATTTATAACTTTTTAAAATTTTATTATGGTACATGTACTTTGATATGATGTATGATTATGGTTTTAATCTCATATATATTTGTAATATTAGATATATAATGAAAAATAGAATTATTGCATAAAGAATAAATAATAATTTTCATTTCTAAATGTTTTTTTTGTAGAACATGGGTCTTATAGAAGATCAAGATGGTCCTCATCATGATATAGATCTAGAAAATATTGGTTCTACTGGTACAAATCACATGGTAGAGGATGATGATGATGTAGATACGAAAGACATCGAGGCCAATGATAATGATGATGACGACAAGCGATGACGATGATGATGATGATGATGATGATGATGATGATGATGATGATGATGACAATGATGATGATGATGATGATAAGACAGTTGGTGATAGTAACCATTGGCATTCATGATCATATAGACTACATTATGGATCATTATTGATATATCATTATGATGACTCTTTTCATGGTTACTATCATATGTATCATTTTCACAGCCTACAATACTATATTATTGAGTTGTATCATATTGACAT
Organism: Sequoia sempervirens; assembly: GCA_007258455.2. Taxonomy (NCBI): domain Eukaryota; kingdom Viridiplantae; phylum Streptophyta; class Pinopsida; order Cupressales; family Cupressaceae; genus Sequoia; species Sequoia sempervirens. The sequence continues at coordinate 12,911 of VDFB02064352.1, forward strand.
GTATTATTTTCATACCATCATTTGGACATGTATATCTCCAAACACATATGGAGTTTAAAGTTACATAATCTATCAATTTTATTTATATCATTTGTATATGTATCATTTTCACTTATGTTGACTATTGGACATCTATCATTTTGACATGTTTTTGATGTACTGGAATATTTGACTTTCACTTGTTTTAGTTATACATGATGATAATCTTATCAATATTGACTTGTCAATTTATATATATTAAAAGTGGTTAATGATTTTTGGATGGATATTTATTAAATGTAGTGATTTTAATTTATTTCTGGGGATGGATGTTATCCAAATTCAATTAAGTACCAGATATTTGGCTCACTTGTTTAATTATGGAGATGATGATCTGTATTTATTAATAGATTTTGGATGGATATTTATTACACTCCATGATGATTTTGCATTTCATCAGGAAGGATCATCAAATTTTGTTGGCTAGGCAGGCACTGGCCAATAGATGTACTTTTTATCTTTACTAAAACTTGGCCCAAAGAATTTGTCTTCCTTAATTGTTATCATTTGTTTGTCTGTTCAGTTAATAAGTTGAATTGTAGTCTATAGTCATGTAGGTTATTTAAGAGGTATGATATATTTAACTAATTAAATTGAAATAAAACATATTAAATTAATAAGTAGGTAAAACAAGAAGCATTTTTTAGAAGAAAAAAGAATAACTCTTAAATTCAAAATGGAAACAATCTTGGAAGAAAAGTCGGAAACAAACTTAAAATAAAACCGGCTCAGTCGACAAACTAGAAGAAAATTAAGAGAAACAAAACCAGGAGAAACAAACACAGGATCAAAATCAGGCTCAAAAACCAATCAACTGGAAAGAATTAAAACAAAACGGAAGAAAAATTAGACAAAAGTGGAAACAAACCGAAGCAAACCTGGAAACAAAATTAGGCTCGACCGACAAAACTAGAAATAAAAATCGAAAAAGCAAAACAAAACCGAATGTTTCTCGAGAAACAAACAAGCCAAATTCGGGGCCTCATTCCGGGTCGCTTTTATCTCATAGCACTATTCCAACTCAGCGCGAAATTCGCAAGCCTTCTATTTACCTACGACCTGCGTCAACACCGATTCCTTTAAATTTAGCACCAAAGATAACCATATAATGTGTTTTACACCTTTAAATTTTGGTGTAACAAATTACCCCACTCTTATGGTTAAATTTAGCACATTTTGAAGGTATTTTCCTATTTTATAGTAGTTCCTTTGGCTAGTTTCCCACCCTCGGCATATCATGAACATGACTGGGAGGTAGATGACTTGCTTGATGGTTGACTTGCATTTTCCTTACTAATCTTTTGCATTTTATTTTTCTTTTGTGTGTTTGCATGTGCATAATGTGATCCCCCATGATGTATTGTTTGATGTTCTCTCTCTTTGTGTCATTCCTCTATTTGTACCTTTATTCTTCTCTATGTCATACATTTCTTTTTTTCTCTTTCTTTTTCTTGTGTTTTTTCCTTTTAGGGATAGGCAAAGGGATTAGGGTGTCATAATATCACATGACCAAAGCTTTTATTTTTTTCTTTTGCCTTTCCTTTTTCATTTGGCTTGTGTTTTCCTTTTGGGGATGATGCAAAGCATTGAGACACCCTATGTCTCTTCCTTGTTGACCCAAAAGGTTCTTTATTTTTCTTTTTTTTCATTCTCTTTGTGGCATTCTTCCAATTCTATGTATTTGGGGAATAATGACAGTTTTGAGCTCTCAAAAAAATATTGCAGCAAAGAACATACTGACCCCAAATCCATAGATCTCTTATGTGTTTGGTGTTTTCATTTTGGGGGAAACCCCTTCCTTTTATTTTTCCTTTCTTTTTTCCTTCACATGAAGCAACCTTACTAAGAAACATTTCTCGAAAAATTCTAGTGGGATATTCTAAGCCTTAAGGTTAGCCTTGATGTGGTATTTTCAAGAAATTTTATATAATCATGTATAAATATAGGATTTTCCCCTCTCATTTCATCCTCCTTAATCTCCTTAATCTTCCTAATCATTCAAGTAATTATCAAGCATTCACTTTAGCATTTTAGGAACTTTCAAGCATATATCCATTGGAGCTTTTAAGTTTGCATGTCTTTAGATTTCTACTTCAAGGTTTTGGTGAGTTGTAGCATTGCATGTTATTCATTCATCATTCTCTTTTCATTTCATTTCATTTTCAAGGGTTTAATTACCAAACTGGGGTTTGACCAAGGAAAAATCCTATTCACTAACCCTTAACACTTTTTCCTCCTCTTTGCATGTATTTTGTAGGTCTTGTGTATAGATTTATCAAAGAGCAATGTGTGAAAAGGTGTCAAAAAATCATAAAATCTATTCAAAGTGGTCAAAGCCCTAAAGGAAACTTGGAGAACACCTATAGGTCAAATTTTGTAGATTCAGATCGAGAAACCTTTCAAGAGCTAAAGTGCAAATCGGGATCTACAGATTGCACCTTTGAATTTCCCAAAATCTGGAGATGGACTAAGTCACCATCAGTGATGAAATATTCCCACTTCCAGGCCTAAAAAGTGGTTTCTATAGTTTTGAGTACCCTTTTGTCTAAAACCTATTTCGACAGAATTTCCTTGAAATAGGACTAAGTCACCCAGCTTGGCATAAGTGTCCCAGTAGGCTTCAATAGTGAATTTTGTAGGATTCCAAAGCTCCTATCCATGATTTTCCAGTTTCTAGGTGCACTCTTTTTTTTTGGCTTCTCCATCTTGTTTTATATCAAGTATTCAATCTATCTTTTTGCATATCATAGTGTGTTTTCAAACATCTTGCATTTTCTTAATTTTGCATTAATAATCAATCTCTTTTATCAGCTCTTTGCATCTAGGAAATGTTACCCTTAGATATATTTTAATCATTTTTGCATTGGAATCTCAAGGGAATATTCTTGACTGAGCCATTAAGACTTTTGGATACCTCTCTCGTTTTAGGTGAAAAACCCTAGAAGAGTAAGAGAATCCCCCATCCAAAAATCATTGGTTCAATTTTAAATCATAGGTAAATGTGTCAATGGATTTTATTACATTGGCTTATCACACACCTCATCCTAATCAAAGCACCTAATCAACATGTCTTAGGATGAATCCTTCCTGTGATATGCATCATTATCAGAAATCACCTTAGTTAAAGTTAAACTGGTAAGAGATATAGATAACACTAACTATTTGTATTTAATATTTTCCTATGATTTAATCTTATTGACCCATTCTAAGGACCTCTCGATGATTTCTATCAAAATGATTTAGAGAGAAAGGAATGGGGCATCAATTGTTATCTTTCGTTTGTTGTGCTTGTGGGTATTCTTGTAAAATAATCTTGGCACATAATTGCTTAATTATGTGTAGGGAGGTTGTTTATAGTATATTGTTGACTATTGTATATTATTTGGTCTAATATATTATGAACTACTAAACTACATTCTGACGAGGTTTTCATATGTCAAGATGTGAACAAGAACTATCTGATCTATTTGTAGAGTCAAAATTTATGTCACTAGATACAATGTTGTCCTAGTTTTCAATACCTTGATGCATCGTGTCTATGTGTTATACCAAACATAAGGAATGACGAAAAATCCCAATCCCAAGATATGAGCAAATAAGCATCATTCACCATCTCTAATAAAGTCTTGATGGATCATAGGCTTGTTCGACTTTTGAATCAATCTCAAAATCAATGACAAATCCATTCTTATTATTCTTCTATCTTTACTAAAATTTATATCCAAGTATCAAATTTGTGTGATATATCAAAATATACATAAGGCTACCCATGGTCAATGGTTGTCTATACATCATCAAATATGTCTACATTAGACATCTATGTTTTCTAGTCCTCTTTGAGTTGAACCTATATTGCATCTTTTTCAAAAGGTCAACCCAAAATTCAAAATTTTTGTCTAATCTCTCGAGGGGGTAGGGTACCAATTTATTTTCCTTCTACTAGGGCAACAGTGGGGCATCCAAAAATTAAAATTGTTTTTATTTTTTATTTAAGCAATAGTTTTTAATCTGAAAAGCATCAATCTTTAAACCAACGTAACAGGTGCCTTGCTTCAAAGAGGGGGAAAATGTAGACACTTAAAAATGTCTTAAATGATATCTTGCACTTGAATTAGATATACTAACATCAATTTGTCTTGAAACCCATCTTTTTGCTTAATTGATTAAATTTTCCTAGCTATTTAATTAATTGCATCATTTGCATCTAATAACCTAATTATTTTAATCAGGTTAATTCCCCCTTTCATTCTAACATTTCATCTTATTATATTAAATACATCAAGTTATTTAATTTAAATCCCTAAGTCCTCTTGTTTATTAAATAACCCTAAGTCATTTAATTAAATATCATATCACTTTCCCTTTTTCGTTAAATCATTTTATTTAATGAATATTTTCTAATTCCCCTAATTTGCATAATTGAAACCTTATTTAATTATCAAATTATTAATAAATCCAATTGCCCCCACTTGCAAGGGAATATTTCCTCCTTTTCACCATCCTCCAAATGGAATTTTCTTCCCCTTTTGCACATTAAAACTTTGTTTTAATTTGCTAAATATCTAATTTTCTCACCCATGAGAATATTCCAAAGAATATTCTCTTTCTTCACTCATTTGAAAAAAGGAATATTCTCCCTTATAAAAAACTTACAAAACTTCTTATGCAAGTTAGCTTACAAGACTTCTTGTGCATGTTTCAAGAGTGTGTTTGTTTGAAAGAATATGATTCCTTGACTCTTTCTTTGATCTATGTGATCATTTATTCTCATCCATTGATGAGAATCCATGATCCATGTTTCATCTTTCCTCCAATTTTGACCATTGATTAACATTTTTAATCTTAACTCTTCATTTTTATTTTTCCTCCTATAAATAGGTCACTATTTGGAGACAAATGGATCCATCTTTTAAGAGAAAACTCATGCTGTTAAAATCACTCTCAATTGGACTCAAATTTAGCACTTATTTAGCATCATTTTGGCTTAATTTACTTGTATTATTAGGTTATTTTCCATTAATGGCTTCCATGATAACATAGATGTGTCCATTTAGCTTTTTTGGTAATTAGGGTTTCAATCCTTTTAGGTTAAATCCATTTAGATTAACTTTTCACACACCCATATCGGTCATCTTAGCATAAATCATGTTAAAATAGCTTGCATCATGTTAATTTAGCTTTAAATCATGTTTTCATACACATCTATCAACGGTTTCATCGATTCTCTTTAATAGAATCGATCAAAAGAAACTCATTTATCCATGGGATTGGAAAAGGGTCACCATTCCACATCAATGTGACACCACTCCCCCAGTAGGATAAGTTTCAATGGATTAGTATAGGTGTTTTTGAAGCTTTTGTATTTTAATATGTTAATTTTAATGGATTCCTAGTTTAGTTTCTACTGATTGATCTTATTGGACTTATGTTTAGTGGCTTGAATATGCTTTGAATCCTCATGGATCAAGTGTAGTCAACCCATACTAAGTTGTTAGTCACAATTATGTTAAGGTTTTCATCTATAACTTCTCTTGTTAATGCATCCATTTTTTGTTAAAAACCAACATATGCTAGTTTGGGTTTAGTTTTTTACTTGTTCATCAAATTTTGAAATTAATTAAATTTTTAGAAACTAGACTCCATTCTACATGTATTAAAAATATTTATTTTTTATTCTAGTTTTTAAATAATCTAGAGGGAGCATGCTCAAACTCTATTTTTCAAGATATGTTCACTTCGAAAATTAGTAAAATATTATATATTCATGAAAAAAATTAATCAAAAAAATCAACATAAACTACATGGTGTTAGCTAACTTCTCACCGTAGCAATTTTTAAAATTCTAAAAAAAAGTTAAATTTTTAAAGGGGCACAATAGACACTCTTAAGAGTCATTTTTGTGTCACAACTTGGTTCACATACCCTATATTTATATTTTATTTCTTGTGAATGCTAGTTTTTCACCAAACATTAAGGTATTTGTTTCACGCATGTGAAAAAATAAAAAAACATTCTAAAAAACATATGTGCACTAGGTATTGATGTCCTTTTTTCAACAAAAAATAATAATTAATTTCAATACATACAAAAATGTGTTACAACATACACCTATGTCCAAATTATTATTACTCTGACTTCAAAAATTAACTAAAAAAATATGTAACAAAAAGTTGTGAAAAAATATCTATACACTAGATACTGATGTTACAAATTTATATTTTAAAATTATAATTTTATATTTGCAATAAAAAAATTTGTGTTGCTACACAAATGTCACTTTTTAAAAATGTTGTTTACTATAAAAAAAAATTAAAAAAATAAATTATTAAAAATTACATACAAAAATCGCAAATTTTTTTTTCAAAATATATTTAGAATCTACACACAAATCCTCACAAATCACTTGTTCACATCATCTCCAAATTATTAATGGTTTAGTTTCAATATAGGTTTCATAATGTGAAAGTTTGGTGAAATTGTTGATTTCAGTGTCCTACTTTAACCAAAAAGTGGGACATAATATTGTGGATTGACCCTAAAAGATTATTTTGTTGTTTGATTGTGTTTGCATGTCTTTATTCATAATACAATTACTATTATTTACAATTATATGTATTTGTATGTGTATGTATGTATATACACACATATGCATATATACATATACATGTGCACATATATATATGTACATATATTATATTTATACATATATACATATGAAATGTATACACATATGTATACAGTATATACATACTCTTTGTGTCTCTCTATATATAATTTTATTGATAAATGAAATGCACTCTAAAAGTTACTTCATTATTTATCGAAATAACATTTACATAATTTTTTGGGCTCTTTCCCTTTACAATACAAAACCTAGTGTCATTAGAGCTTGATATCTTCTAATTTTTTGCTCACCTATACTCCTATATATTCTAAGTCATAACAAAATCTCGAACTTCTTGTTATCTACTTTAATCAATTACATAACATACATAACTATTCTACTATTCACCATTATCTTTTGTTATATATCTTGAATGCTCATGTTCTTGGTTGATAAACTTGAACATTCACTCTAGACCAAAGGTAGGCTCCAAATTCATAGTTTTCTTCAAAAGGTCTCTTTTCACTGCCTTATATCGATGTTGCATCAATGACGTGGTCCTGAAGTTCGAAAGGAAACATAACCATTCAACGACAACCTCATCTTCCAACAATATTTGTATGTCCTTTGGAACAAGGATGCAAACTGCTCATAGAACCTCCTCTAAATTGCCCAAAAAAATTATTAGCACATGACTGAGGGCCTAAACCCAGCAGAGAGGCCACGAACTGGGATGATATGTTAGTTTTCACCCTGTGGCAATTATCTACAACCATAAAGCCATCACCCAACACCCACTTCACCACTATCAAGATGAGTCTGTGGTGAGATTTAAATACCATCTTCAACCTATGATCTAAACTCTCATCGAGGAAGGCCATCTACCATTGAGAGCACACCAATATTATGGGGGTATCCATTGTTGTATAGTCAGGATGTCTCAATAGTGCTTTGGGAGTATTTTCTCCCTACCTGTCCTAAAAGATATACCCTGTGTCCGAGCCATTCCACACAATCTAGCCAAGACGAACGTGCAAAGTAATGGCTAAGTATTCATAAATAATTTTGCCAACTATTATATCTCACTTGAGCTTAGGAGATTGATTATCTTGTTCTTAATAATCCTCTATATCTTTCTAACACTTGACAAAGACCTCTTGGTGTCGCATGATGGAAACCAGTCGCCGCCAATTGCCCAACTTTGAGTAGATCCTACCACATGAAAACCAAATCCAAGCCCAAATAGTCATATGTCTCTTAATAGATCATGATTACTATGCCTCATCCTTGTTCTTTTTGAAAAGAAAGATAATTTTGTTTGTGTCACTTAGGCTTGATAATGATTTGATCAACACCGTCAGTCACCAAGTTACCTAGGGAGTCTGCATCTGCATTGGCCTCACGGTATATGCAATTTGCTATGTGGTCCTTTAACTTGGAGATCAATTCTAGTGCAATATCGAGTAGAGTCGTTAGTTTCCAACCTTGAAATGTTCTTTTCAGAGCATTTATGACTACTGTCAAGTCACCCTCGATTTCCAAATCAGTAATTTTAAGTTTTAGACACAATCTTTGATCAAGAATGAGAGCATAGAGTTTGGCTTCATTGTTTCTTCCACTAAGAAGTTGTCTTGATGCTCTACAAATGACTTGATTATCATTAGTTTCCAATTTTATAATGTTCTTTTCTTAAAAGCATTTATGACTATTGTTAAGTCACCCTCGATTTCCAAATCAGTAATTTTAAGTTTCAGATACAACCTTTGACTGAGAATGAGATCCTAGAGTTCGCTTCGTTGTTTCTTTCCCTAAGAAGTTGTCTTGACGCTCTGCAAATGACTTGACTATTCCAATCCTATATTATACACCAAATCCTAGAAATACAAGTATTGCCTCTTGACGATCCACCAAAATTCAACTCATGCCATCCAAATTGAGGTGGTTGTCATTCTGCCTTGTCATGACTAATATGAGACTCAATTTTGTCAACCGTGTTAATAGGGGATATATAATTTATTTATTAAAGTTATTTAATTAATATTATTTTATTCAATAAATCAAAAAAATTGTATATATGATTTTTTTATTTTTTTTAAATGTATGTAGACTAGATTTAATACTTCTTGTTAATACATTCAAATTATTAGATTCTACTTTTTATTAACATTATAATTACACCTCTTGACATAAAAACATATTAAAAACAATAGATTATATAATTACCAAATAAGTATAAAATATGAACTTTTCAAAAAAAATTATTCAATCTTTAAATTATAATTATAATTATAATTATATATATATATATAAATAATTGTGTATATATATATATATATATATATATTTATGTTCTCATCCATAAATAACTAGAAAACAACTATTCACATATCAAAATATTTTGAAAGTAAATTTACAGTAAATTAAATAAAAGTTGGCATGTCGAGATAGCTACAAATAAAGGGAATGACATCATCAATACAAGGTGCTCAACTAATATTAAATCTAATTTTATGTTTACTAACACTCGAATGCCTTAGTTGAACATGTGATAAAGTGGGAGAACAAGGAAGAGTTTAAGATAGATAAGGTCTTAGGGTTAAGTTTTTGGGTTATGATTAGGGATTTGTTTAGGCTTAGGATTATGAGAAATCGGTTTAGGTTTAACATTTGAGTTTTGATTAGGGTTAGAATTAGGAACAAGGTTAGGATTAGGGTTAGGTTGAGGATTAGGATTATGGTTAGGGCTGGGTGGCTTTAGAATAGTGGTTTACAATTTATAAGAGGAAGGAAATTTCACTTTTTTCCTTTTCACCATATTCAATGGGTTTGGTCGAACCCAATGGTTCGACCGAACCTTACAAGGGGTTCGCCCGAACACATAGGTTCAATCGAACCCCTAGTTCGACCGAACCCATAAAACCTAAATAAAAAAATCATATTTAAATGGGTTCGGTCAAACATGGGTTTGACTGAACCCTTTAAATATGACAAAAACCAAAAATTCTTTCATTTTCAACTGTCACTTTTACTTTCTAATTTTACCAGTCACTTTCCCTGGTGCGTGCGGCGAACCGAGAGCGTGACAGCGACCAAACAGAGGTTTTTCTTTCTGGCGAAAGCAAATTTAAGTTCGTCTCTCCAAAGTTCATCATTCTGGTTTGCATATCGAGCACTATCGAGCACTAGGTATTTAAAATTCAATTTTTTTAGAGTTCAAAATGCATCTATTTATTTAATTTTGAAACCCTAAATGCAATTTTTTTCAAATTTGTTGAATTCAAATTGCATTTGTTTGAAATTTTTTAAAGCGTTTTCAACATACAGTATTTTGCTTCCCCATTTTACATACATTTTTGTCTTGTGTAAATGAAATATGCCTTCCCATTTCAACAATCAAAGCTATGGATAAATAGATTTAATTTTAGTTACAAGAAAAATGTATAAATTATAAATTTATAACATAATTATGTACATGGGAAAATCCTCTTGGAAGAAAAATCCACAACCAAAAACATGAACCAATTATATTATTTGATAATAATATCATTTACAATAAAATATTCATGTGCATACCCTTATAGTAGTATCATTTAAACATGTGAATATGGAGTAATTTCTAGTAGCATGATGATACCTACAAAATCATTATGCTTTCTCCATCTCAAGCACCCATAAATAGAAAAAATTTAAACCATAAAGAAAGTGTGGTTTAACCAAAGCCATGAGCCAAAATAATGACCTAAAAATGGCACCAAATTTGGCACAAATTTCAACATCATATTCCTTGACTTGGTTTATAGGATGTATTTAGCAAATGCTTTACATCTTGTCAAAAAAATTCAAATCCTCCTCCTCATAACCGACACTCCATTTTTGACATATTCAAACCCATTATTTAAGATGATCTTGATGATTTTCATAATTCTAATCAATATTCTAGTGTAACCCCCCTTTTTATTCTCTTATGTGTCATATAACATTTCATAAGTAATTCCCATCTTACAATTTCATACAATGCTCTTACAACTTTTTAAATATATAAAAAGGACAACCCTAGTTCAATTAGGATTATTTAATTATTATCACCTACATCCATTCATTACATGTTATTAGTTTTTAGTTGCACACATTATTAGGAAATATGCATTGTCTAAGAAATTGGGGTATATTGCATGTTTGAGAGTGTTTTCCTTGATCTTTTATCTAGTTAAATTAATATCCTTTAAAATCTTGTTTTATGGAGTTTTCATCTTAACTCTAATATGACTAGCAAATAAAATGATGATTGAATCATTTTTTCATATAATAGCTAATGACAACCATATAAAGAGCCACATTAAAGAAGATGAAAAATAATGATCACTTGAGACTATGATTTAGATACATATGTTGGTAAACAAGATATTTTCCTAAATTGATAATTACGTATTGATGCACCTCTCCACCCTAAATATCCTCACTCGTTGGCTAGTAATTTATATAATGTATTAGGTGGCTACCCTTAGGGAATTAATACTATTCATAATATTACCACTCTAATGCATTTTAATAATGTTGTGCCCTCTATGCATCCATCTACCCTTCATCCTCTTATAATGATTCCTCCTATCATACTATAGTTACCACTTCCATGGGATCCACCACCCATGTCCTACCGCCTTTCTCTCCACTAGTATTTTTCTTATCTCCCATCCCTTTATATATGTTCACACCATTTTTACTACTAGCACTATCCTATATAGATATGTTCTTCATACCATTCCTCCTTATCCTATGAAAATCTAACCTTATAGTGTAACTTCTCCTTCCATTACCATGTCATTACCTTTCTAGACCTTCCCCTCTTTATACATTCTCCTTTTTATCCTACACTACTCTTACCACTAATATATCCCTATACCTTGGATATACTATTGAAGAAATTTAACTGACTTTCAATATCGCAAAAATTAGACCCATATTTTTAAACGTAAAATGTGTATAATAAAGCACAATCCATGCTTCCTAATTCAAATTCACTAATATCTATTGAATGAACTTAGGTTCATTACAATAAGATAATCATATAGCCATAATTAGTTGTCAAGATAATGGTAAAGTTTTCAATAGCCATATTTATCCTTCCACGTGCCACCATTAGACATACACATAAGATTCATTAGGAAAAGTGGATGTGTGGATATGTGGATATGTGTCAAAAAAATGCTTTGATAAGATGTGTGTAAGGAAAAAATGGAGTTCAAGTGTTTGATTTATGTCTATATAATAGGTCATAAACTCTAGGGGAATTATTACCACTTTGCACAATATTGCACCATATATATATATATATATATATATATGTATATATATGTATATGTATATATATTCAAAATGAGGCAAAAAATACAATAGGAATAATATGGATATGCAAATTTTATCATTACATTTTTTTCCACTTTAAGATGCATGTGCAGATTTTAAAATAATCGTGCATCTCAATTTATGTGGTATTCACAAACATGTATGGAAAGTAAATATTTAGACATCAAAAAACATGAAAAAGTGGTTTGTTGTCTTGTGCACAACACATGTCCTTTTTCTTTTGAGAAAATTATCTATCACTTTGTAAAATCCTTGCTATGTTGAGATTATTTAATTTTTTCCCTCCATATTTGTAGTCCTTTTTATTTCTAGAAATATAATTTATGACATTTTTTCTTAATAAACAACATAATAATAAATTTTACATGGTTGTAAATTTTACACATGGTTGTATGCAATCTCATATATATAGTACGTATGGTTGTGATTGCAATGTTTATATTGTGTTTAGATTTGGTTTTATATTATCCTCCCAAAAAAAGTTTGGTGTTTATAATATTTTGATTTACCTTTGGATTTTGTAGACACTAAGTCTCACATACACTCATATCCATACCATGGTCCCCACCCAAACACCTAACATCCATATTAACAAAATTCATGATTATCACGCCAAGTCCATTAGCGAACTGAACTAATATGTAAAGGGAACAATTTTTTTTTTTTTTTAAAGAACATTTAATAAACATACTTAAGTGTTATAACATAACAATGTATCATGAGGCACAACTAGTTCCAATGGGGTACATGAAGTGACATGACTACACTAATCCATAAAAACAATAATAAGATAACAATAATAAATCTATTACGTAAATCTATTCATTCCCAATTCATCATTTAAAATATCTATCAACTATATCCATATTAATAACATATGCACATATGACAATACATGGAATTATAAAGATATAAAGTATTACATATTTTTGATAGATACAGTTCAACATAACCAACTATAATAAATGATCCTGAATAAATACATGGCCTGAATAAATATTACATCCCAATGATAGTAGAATACAATTGACTGAAAATACAACCTCAATAATCACATATACAATTTACAACAAGGTCATCCCAACACACGTGGGAGACAATACATCAATGAATACATTACATCAAATATACATCTGCTCACGGTACATAAGAACTCTTTGGATCATCAACATCCCACCAAAACCTACAAGTAAAAGATACATTTGCAATAGAGGAAAACCCAGCGAAGAGTGCGAAACCGCAGTTCACCCAACCACAGGTGTTGAGAGTATTAGACAAGGAAGGGTCCCCGACCAAAATGCATCTTTAATAATCAAAGACTAACTTCCAACAGACACATCACATCAAAGACCACCTAGAAAACTCATGACAACCATTCCAAGAGGCACAACAACAAATCACTTTTGAACATAACAATAAAACACCTTCCCAAATAGCAACTAGTCACATGCACAACTTCAATGAACTCAAGGCATAATAACAAAGACCTCATCCAACAATGACCAAAGAGAGAACAACAAGGCACTTAACCACTACAATCACAATATTACTTCACAACTACAATCACAAAGTCACTTAACACGAGGTTACAATGCTTCCAGAGAACAAGATCAAGAACATCGCACAACAACTAGCTAACTGTTGACATAGGAAGAGTGTCATGCATAAATTGCCATGAGTTACCCTGGCTCAACCTTCCTAGGCTACCGGACCCCCATCCTAGGTTACCCTGGCTTGCCTCTACCGGCCACCGGACCCTCACGCAAAACTATGCGTCCCATCTCATCTCGAGCCTTATCATTCACTTGCTTCACGAGAGAGACATCCTTTATCTTTATTAGTGTGAAAGCTCCCCATTAATTCTTTTAGATTATCACTTAATTAAACTCTAGGTGAGTTACCCTGGTGCCCCTTTGTGTGCCAGACCCCCACAAAGAGCCACTCTCCTATCGACAACACACAAGGTACAATACCACAATAGATAACTAGACAACATAAACTCTCCAATCCACGGAGAAAACAAAACAAGGAAACTCACTCCAAACACTGGAGGAAACCAATACGAATTCACACTCCTTCCAAAGGAGGTACAAATCTCATTACCCACTCCTACTTCCTAGGAGGCACAAATCCCTGTTCGTGGAAACCGGGTACAACATCATAGTACAATACATCAAGGTGATTAACAAAATGAACCTCTACACAAAATATCCCACTCTAGAGCACTTCTCTGGAAGACTTACATAGACCCCTTAACCCCCATTTGCTTGACATAGAGAATAAAAGAACATGACAGAAAAGCATTCCATCTCTGGAAGTCCTTAACAATAACATAAACTCTTATGGAAGGGAAGGTAAACCTAGGGTTTTCCCAAATGACACAATAAAACAATGAAGGGAATCTCACAATAGATTAACGAATAATTCTCAAGAAAACACTTACTAAACAAAAACAACTCCATAAAATATATTCCCAATACTAAATAATTTCATCAACCAAATAAAAACTCTAAACAATACGAGATTATTCAATTAAAAACAACACACACTGCTAAATTCAAATTCACACGATTACATTATAACAACATACCTTCAAATTTTAACTATTCGATTTAATTACATTCACAAAACTTATTTCCAATTTCTACAATAAAACTATATCAAGTAAAAACATTATCATACTAAATTTTATTCAATAAATATATTAAGAATGAAACAATTTTATTAAAAAAACATTTTAATCAAACATATTATAAATTTTTATAAAACTTTAACCAGAATTTATTATATATATATATATATATATATATTATATAAAAATTTATTTAAAACAAATTCGAATTAAATATAAATCAAATTATAAAATTAATTTCAAATAACTCATATAATGAAAATTGAATTAAAAAAGAAATTAAAATAAAATTTCAAACACACTTTTTTTTAATGTCCAACAAGGTAATGCGTACCTCCCAAGGGAGGCCGCAGCCTCCACTGGGCTGCGTACAGTAGCCGTAGGCTGCTGTGCGTAGCCTAGTCGCTGCTGCGCAGAGTACAGCGGGGGGGCCGGGGAATGGTACGACGAAAGCCATCCGCCCCTGCCCCCAACACCAAAAAATTTAAACTTTTATTTTATTTATAAAAATTATAACTGTTTTAAATAAAACTTTAATATTATTTCACTGATACGAAGTTTGGGATGACAAAAATAAAAAATGCATTTACAATCAAAATTCGTACCTGTTCAAACTTCGAAATTCGAAAGTCATAAAAAAATTTATTCATTTATTTATTTATTTTTTTATACATATTAAAACTTTTATCATGAGGATTTCAAACTTCAAGACAATGAATACAAATATTTTATATATATTTATTTATTTAATTCTTTAAATGTATCTCTTAACCAATTAAATATATCTCTCATTCAACATGGCACGCAGTACACAGTACACAAACGTACACAGGGAAAAGAAGGTAGATTATATAAGTATATCTTTATTTATTTATCTGATACACACATATATATAGATATATAAAAATACA
>VDFB02064353.1:0-20036 GCA_007258455.2 Sequoia sempervirens
ACACCAAGAAGAGGAACAAGCCTTGTAGATTCCAACACATGCTTAACTTGGTCCTAAACATCCTTCACAACTTCAATCTTTAATGAACATCATTTGCACACTTCACAAATATAAAATAGGTCATCCTTAAGCAAGACAATATGAAAGATGAAGTATGTTGGCCTTCTAACAGTGGTGTAGGAATTTACACATGAATGATAAATCATTACTTACACTTCTCCTAGGTGAGTTGACATGACCCATACAACACCTTCAAACACTCCATGAACTCTGCACAACTTAACTGAACTTGTGGCACATACCTTCAACATACCCTAGTCAGCCAAGAAAAAGCATAACCCAACAACACCTTCATTCCAAACCACAACCTTTTCTATAGAAACCAAAAAGCACCTTGCAGAGCAACAAAAAACATCACATGATACTTAGGAACACTCACATACATCCCTTTCACAAATTCATACAAAAACAAGTTGGCACAAGCCAATAGACATTGAAACTAGTCATTGGAAAACACAGTCCCAAACTTTGTCACTTCAAACTTTCATTGCAAAATGACAAATGATATGAAACTTTGGATATAAAACCTTCACACCACCAATAAATTAATTTCTAAACCACACAACCATATTTGCAAATGTGGAGGAATGAAAAACCAAACTTTGCACCTTTGTAAACATCTTCACAAAACCAACACAATCTTAAAACTATCACTCCCAAAATACCTTTCTTATAACACAAATGATCTAAAAATTGAATCACACATGTTTTGACACACTAAGAAGCTATATTCCAAACTATAGGAGCAAAGAATCATAAGTGGAGAAATGCAGAGCATTTCTTAGAGACTTTGACAACCAAATAGCCAAAATGCAACACTCTTTTGACATCAACAACTCTCTTACACTAATGACAACCAAATTACAACAATCTCAGACATACTTTTGTCAACAATGAAAAACAAGCTTATCAAGCTGTAACAATTTCCCCCTTTTTCATTGATGGAAAAACCATCCTCACACCACTTTGGTCCACAATCTCTCTCCCCCTTAGGTGCACGTTTCCTTCTCCCCCTTTGACATCAAGGACAAAGGGAAAATGGAATTTCCCTCTTTCAAGCACAATTTCTCCTCTTCAAAATATCCTTTGATGTACATTCTCTCCACATTGGAACAAATTATAGGCCCCCTTGTTAGCAACAACCACTACCTAATCCTCTTGAGAGGTAGCCATCATTAGTCCAGGAATAAGGAGGTGGCTTGAATTACTCCCCCTAGACAGATGCACTAACTATGCATCTAGGGGGAAAAGGAGGGGCAATTACCCCTAAATTCTATCACAAATACTCAAATGTATCCTTTGAAAGTTCCTTTATGAAAATATATACTATCTGATCCATTGTAGGTACATATTTTAAATTCACTTCTTTCTCAACAACCTTCTCACTTAGAAAGTGATACTTGATTCATATGTGCTTAGTTCTAGAATGCAACGTTGGATTCATGTAAATATTGATAGCACTTGTGTTATCACATAGAATAGGAAATGGCTCATCATACTTGATCTTTATATCATTTAATGTTTGCTTCATCCACAATACTTGAGTGCAACAAGATGCTGCAATAATATACTCTACTTCTAGTGTTGACAAAGACACTGAATCTTGCTTCTTACTATGCCATGAAACCAACCTGCTTCCTAAAAAGAAAGCAACACCACAGGTACTCCTATCATCAACACAACCAACCCAATCAACATTAGTGTAAGAACTCAAATCAAATTCATTACATTTTGGATACCATAATCCATAATTCAGAGTGCTCTTCAAGTATCTAAAGATTCTCTTGACTATTTTCACATGAGTTTCTTTAAGATTAGCTTGAGAATACTATGACCAAACATATTGCATGCATAATGCTCGGTGTAGTAGTTAAAATTTTAACCCAAACTTCCAATCATAGATCTGTATAGAGTTTGATCAGCTAGGGAGACTCATCATCTTTACTCAAATGACAATCA
The DNA here is from genome assembly GCA_007258455.2 of Sequoia sempervirens. NCBI lineage: Eukaryota > Viridiplantae > Streptophyta > Pinopsida > Cupressales > Cupressaceae > Sequoia > Sequoia sempervirens. The sequence continues at coordinate 2,020 of VDFB02064353.1, forward strand.
ATAACCATGAGAGTAATAACTAGTTTATAATCATCCATCACAAACTTCTTCAACATCTCCTTAACATACTTTTCTTGAGAAATAAAGATACCATCATTTAGCTGACCAATTTGAAGACCAAGAAAGAAAGGAAACTCACCAATTATAGACATTTCAAACTCTGCATTTCTTGACCGTTCTTGCACATTTCGTGAACACGAAGATTATATCATCAACATATACAACAACTATCAAAATTATTTCATCCTCAATTTTGAGTAAATATTCACCATCCACAATTATACCTTTATTGAATCTTTACTGAATCAAGTACTTATCCAACCTTGCATACCAAGACCTAGGAGCTTGTTTGAGACCATATAATGCCTTTTTGATTCAATACACCATGTTTGGTTCTTCTAATAACTAGAATCCATTAGGTTTCTCTATGTAGACTTCTTCTTCCAAATCTCCATTCAAAAAATCTGATTTGACATCCATCTAATACACTTCTGCAAATTCCTTGTGAGCTAAAAAAAGCAAGAAACATTTTTGATTGCTTCAATTCTTTACTATCAGCGGGTCTCTGAAAATAAATTCCTTCCACACATTTGTAGCTACATACCGAGTCTTATACCGTTTCTTACAACTTATCCTTCTTCATTCAATTTATTCCTGAAAACCCACTTTGTTCCTATCACATTTTTAACTGCAGAACTTGGAACCAATTCCCAAGTCTGAGTCAATTATTCTTCCATTGCTTGTATCCAACCCTCATCTTTTCTAGCATCAACAATTTTTTTTTGTTCTATCTTTGATAACAAATAGAAGTTTACTTGTTCACTTGACTTTGCAAGCCTTCTTCTGGTCAACTCTCCTTCATTCTTATTTCCAATAATCTAATCCTTTAAATGATTTCTTTGAACATACTTTGTAAGTATCTTTCCAATATTTTCTATTTTTAATTATTTCTCTTCAACTTCTTCTTCTTCTTCTTTTGAGCAAGGAGGTGCATCAAATGCAAAATCCTCAATTATATTCATATTTTGATGTAGATCTTCATCAACATTCACATAAGATGAATCACACTTCCCCAAAACATCTTCATCTCTTTTGATATAACATTTTTTTCCAAAGACTCTAAAATACTTGACAGTTGTAGGTCTTCCATACCATAACTCATAAGGAATCTTAGTGTTGTTCAATCTTAACAAGCCTTTTTTAATAATATAGACTGCATTATGAACTGCTTCTCTCCAATAAACATCAAAAAAAATTTCTTCCATCAACATGGTCTTTTCCATTTATTGAATAATCCTATTTTTCCTTTCCACTACTCCATTTTTTTGAGGAGTTCTAGCAACATATAGATGCCTCTTTATTCCATGTTTTTCACAAAAATCATTGAACTCATTTGATGTGAACTCACCTCCTCTATCAGACCTCGAGCATTTTATTTTAGCATTCATTCCATTCTCAACCATAGTTTTGAAAATATTGAATCTATTAAAATCAGCATATTTTTCTTTCAAGAATGTAACCCATATGATTCTAGGGAAATCATCAATAAAAAGAATGAAATACCTTTCTCCTTTCAAAATTTTTATTTTGGTAGGTCTGCAAAAATTAGTATGTATCAACTCTGATGTTTTACAAGAAGACTGTTCTTTAGACTTGAAACTTATCCTTATCTGCTTTCCAAACTGACATTCCTTGCATACAATACTTGCAAGCTTGATTATCTTAGGCATATCTCTTACCACATGCAATAGCTAATCTTCAAAATATTTTAAAAGTTAATGTGCTACATTCTCCTATACCACAACCAACATTAACTTGCTTTTCCTAAAAGAAAATATCTTCCACTAACATCTCTTAGACTATATATGCCACCACTTGTCCTAGATCCTTCAACAACCAATTGTCCAATCTTTCCTTTCTTGATTTCACATCCACTCTCATTGAATATGAGATTGCATCCATTTCTACACATTTGACTCACACTAAGAAGGTTGTTCCAAAGACCTTTTACATAAAGAACATCTTATGTCCTATGATTTCCATCAATACTTCTAAAACCTTTTCCATATATCTGTACTGAAGTATCATCTCCAAGCTTGACTATGCCACCATTCCACTTCACTAGTTTGATGAGATTGCTCTTATCTCCTATCATGTGGTTGGAACAACCACTATCAATCACCCATGTTGAGTTTTCCTCATCTTTTGCATGAAATGCAATACACACAACATTTGGGTCTTTAGCTTTATCTTTAGCAACCAAAAATAGTATTTCATCTTCATTATTTGGACCACTAGATTCATCATCCTTTGCAAAGAAGGAATCTTCCATGGAGTAGAGACTCTTCTTGAACTTATTTCTTCTAGGCTCTTTGTTTCTCTTTTCAAAATATTTAAAGGGGAATTTAGAAGCAAAATGGCCAACCTCTCCACACTTGAAACATTTGAAAGGTAACTTACCTTTGTACTTGTCAGTACCTCTCTTCAACTTCCTTACAAAATTTTCTTCTTCTTCATCAGTGTCACTATTTGGATCAAATGCTTCATACATTTCCTTCTTGATGGCTTTGAAGGTTGCTTCCTTCTTTGGAACTTCTTTGTTAAACCATCTCATTTCAAATGCAATAAGGGCACCATATAATAGATCCATTGAAATTTTATCCAGATCTCTAGCTTCCTCAATAGAAGATACTTTAGAACTATAAGGTTTAGGAAGATATCTCAGTACCTTTTTTACCATCACAGATTCTTCAAGGTCTTCACCAAGTCCTTTGATTGCATTGACCACTTCATCTACCTAGAGCACATATCCAACACTATCTTCATCCTCTGGAATTTTCAGGTTCCCAAACTTGGCTTTGTAGATTTGCAACTTGTTTTGTTTCACTTTGATGTATCCTTTATAGATGCCACTAATCTTATCCCAAACCTCCTCTGATAACTTGCAGTGCATTACCTTTACAAGATCATAATCTGATGTACCACTCAAGATAGCATTATTTTCCTTTCCATTGTTCTCATAGGCCTTGATCTCAATTAGACCAGTTGGAGTAGTACCAAGAATAGTATATCCATCTTTGATAGATTTCTAAACACCATACCCAAAAGAGGATTGATGGGTTTCCATCTAGAATCTCCAAAAAGTGAAATTTGTTCCATCAAACGTAGGAACCTTATGAGATCCTTCTTGTGCCATCCTAGATCTTCCTCAAGTTGTTAGAATTTTTCTAAGGAACTAGACTTTGATATCAATTGTTGAGCATACACTAGAATACTAAGAGGGGGGGTGAATCAATATTCTATCAGATCTCTAAACTTCTAGAACAAAATAAAATTCAAACTCTACCACATAAGCAAGAACATGAAAGATAGAAATAATGCACAACACTAGATATATGTGGAAAACCCTAGAGGGGAAAAAGCACATTGAGAAATGTTGCTAGGAGCTACTATCCTAATTCAGCCTCACAAATGAATAATAGTTACAACTTTGTTTTAGGGCTATAACCCAAGGAAACTACTACTCCTTGAAAAGAGGTTTTAGAGTCACTCCCAAGGAAGCTACAACTCACCACAAACTTTGTTTTAGGGCTGAAACCCAAGGAAACAACTACTCCCTAAACTAAGAACAAACTGAGAAAATATTATAGTATGACACTCCTTCCACTGTTTGAATTTGAAAATTAGGATCAATCCTTTTGATGATTGCAATTATGCTTTTTCTCTTCTCTTTTGATGATTGCAATTCTTTTTTGACAACTCTTCTGCAACTTCTTCAAATGTCTTCTCTACATCTTACTAGCTCACTACTTTCAACCCATAAGAAGTTTTTCCTTTGGCTCACTGCCTCCAACAATAATTAGGCACACTCTTCACTTCCCTTCTGTCATATAGATATGACCAAATTGAATCCAAACAATATCTACATCTTTTTCTCTTTCGCTTTCATTCGCTTACACAAATATCATAATGTATTGCACATCATTTTTTGACATTGAAGACAAGAATCAACTAGGTTTACAATATATACATGATATTGCATTGATTACATTACATATGTCGACCTGCAACAAAGAATATTACAATTACAATTTGACAAAAGATCAAACAACAACATGAAACATGTAGAGGGAAAGAACCAAAAGGACAACACACAACACCAGGAAGAGGAACAAGCCTTGCGGATCCCAACACACACTTAACTTGGTCCTAAACACCCTTCACAACTTTGGTATTCAATGAACATCATCTACATGCTTCGTAAATACAAAATAGGTTGGCCTTAAGCAAGAAAATATGAAACATAAAGTATGTTGAGCTTCACAACATTGGCGGTACACATGAATGATAAATCACTACTTGCGCTTCTTCTAGATGAGTCGACATGACCCATACAATGCTTTCAAACACTCCACAAACTATGCGCAACCTTGAACTTGTGGCACATACGTTCAACATACCCTAGTTGTCCAGGAAAAAGCATAACCCAACAACACCTTCATTTCAGACCACAACCCATTCTAGAGAAACCAAACAACACCTTGCAAAACAACAAAAAACATCACAAAATACTCAAGAATACTCACATAAGTCCCTTTCACAACTTCAAACAACAAAAAGTTGGCATAAGCTAACAAACATTGAAACTAGTCACCAGACAACATAGTACTAAACTCTGTCCCTTCAAACTTTCACTATGGAAGGACAAAAGATATGAAAATTTGGATATAAAAGCTTCACATCACGAACAACTTAATTTTTGAACCATACAACCATATCTACAAATGCAGAGGAATGAAAAACCAAACTTTGCACCTTTGTGAGCATCTTCACAGAACCAAAACAATAGATTCAAACTATCACTCCCAAAACACCTTTTCTGTAACACAAATGATCTGAAACTTGAATCACACATGCTTTGACACACTAAGAATCTATCTTCCAATTTGCAGGAGCAAAGCATCACAAGCAAATAAATGCAGGGCATTTATCAAAGACTCTGGAAACTAAATAGATAGACTACAACACTCTTTTGACATCAACAACTCTCTTACACCAATGACAACCAAACTGCAACAATATCAAACATCCTTTTGACATCAATGACAACCAAGCTTATAAAGTAGTAACAAAATGTTGTTCAACACTTTTGGATCATCTTCAACATTCAATGTCAAGCTTCTACCATCATTGCAAGATAATCAACATTGAGGGGGGACTTGCATGGTCTCTCTACTTCTTCTCTCTTATTGAGGGAGGGGTCTTTTTCCTCACTTGGGATTTTTTTCCTTCTCATTCATCATTGAGATTATTTTTTTTTCATCTCTTTTATAGAGGAGTTTTGTCCCATTTAGTTTTCTCCTTTCCTCCATTTGCAAGAGATTGTGTTTGCATTTGTACATGGGAACCTAACATGGCCTCATAGCCAAGACCCATCTTTGTGTCATTTTCATAATAATTGAACTAATCCCTAAGTTGCACTTAAGGGGGGGTGTTGGTGTAAATAGGTGTTTTATCTATCTAGTCATTAGTAGGTCCTATTTACATGTTAAATTTATTTAGGTCCTAGGAGGGCATCTTTCTAGAAGGTGTTAGTTGTCATTAGATCTTATCTCATATTTTGACTTTTAACACGTGTCCTAGGTAGTTATGATAAGCTATCACATGTCATAGGATTAAGACACTTGTCATAATCTTGTGTAATCCTATGTCTCACCTTGGATATATAACTGAGTGGTCTTATATCTAAATAATATTGGATATTGATTGACATAATTAATAGAACAATTGCTATCATTTGCATCCTTTGATAGAATAGAATTATTCTTTCATAATTATCTCTCTCAAGTGCTTTCATGAAGTCCCTAGATCTTAGAAGGCTATAATATTCAACCAAATCTTGCATGGTTTAGAGTTATTCTATACCAACTCTTACACCTTCCTACTTTCATCTAGATAAAGATAGGGGAATCATATATAAGCATGCTTTGAACAATACAAGCCTTACTTTCTTTGAGAATCAACCATCTTGCAACCTTCTATGTCCACTACCCTACATCAAACATGTGGCATGTTATTCATGTGTGTCATAGTCCTTGGAGATCATATCTAGACACTCCTTTAAATACTCCCAATCCCTCCATCTTTCATCCTTGTTTTTAGATTCAATTTTCCCTTGTCATCGACTAACTAAACACAATCCAATCCAATCTCCTTATCCTATATACCCTACAATCCAAACATCCTGAAAGCAATAAATCCATATACAAACAATTCTAATTCATGCAATCTTTCCAAAAAATCTAGTGTAACATCAAACAATGTCTAATGGTTTTGTTCATTGCCTTGTTCCTAACCTTGATCCACCTTACTTACATTATCATCGAGATCTATATTTCTCAATTCTCACATTGTTCTTATTGTCAATAATGATATTATCATCATCAATCAGATCAATAAGGTTTTCAGCTTTCGTAGGGGCACTATCTTTGTTATCCTTGCATCATTTGTGCATCTTTGTTTGCTTTCTTGTGTTTATTACCATTCATTTGCATCTATCATAATCCTTGCAACATCTTGCCACAATAACATAATGGTATTTCACATAATGGTGGCACACAACATATATTTACATGCGATCTTTTTCTTGTGGGTTAGTCCCTTATGCATTTACACATCATCACCCTAGTTGTTGGACCTTGGTGCATAACATTATGTGTTACATAAAGCATAATATTATTCACATTGACTAGCATGACCATCTCCACCATCCATTCACCTACCCCTTTCATCCCCCTCTCATTCATCTTCTTATCTTAACCCATCCATTCTTCTATATCCTTTCATCTTTTATCCTTCCAACATTTTGAAAGCACACCCATGTTCTTCAAACCCACCTATCCTCTTGAGAAGGCATCTTGCCTCCTTGTCATCACTTTCCTTTCAACGATTGGAGCATCCTTCCACAAGTCTCATCTCTCCCAAATCCACTATATCTTATTCATCTTTTAAATGACATGTCTCCACCTAGTTACAACACCATCTTAATGAGGGATAAAATGTAGACACATAAAAAACATAAAAAATTCTAACATAACTTGTCAAATACCCATTTTTCATTAATAAATAATTTGCATTAATTTATTTAATCATTTGTCCATTTCTATTAATAAATTAAATTATAAAAAATATTTAATTATTTGTTCATTTACCTAATGTCTAACCCATTTTTCCTAAGTACTAATTGATGCAGAGTTAGACTCACTTAACACAACTTGACATTTTTCAAACAAGGTTTCAATCCAAATGATGCAAATGTGCGCATCAGTTCACTCTAGGCAATGTGTTCTTGAGCCTAAAACATGGAACAATACTCAAACAAAACTCAACCCTTGAGGACAACATGGAATAAGGGAAACTTGGTGTATTCATACCTGTTTCAACATACTTTAGGGGTTTCCAAATGTTCATGACCCAACTAAGTGATCAAAACCATGATTTGTGCAATTTAGCATTTGCTGCCACTAGGTGCATTAAAGGGAATGAATCTAAACAAAGATAAGAATACTTGACATATGGATTCCCAGGCTTGTGCAGGACCCTAATAACATGTATCAATTATCTACCACCCATTCATGATTCAATAATGCATAGATTTCATTAAACCCTCATGTATCTAGGGTTTTAGGATTGCTTTCTTGCAAAATGAGACATACAGTCAACTATTTCACCTTGTAGCCCATCAAATCTTGACCTAGGGCTTGGAAATATGAAAGAAGACATGAAACCATAAATTTCTAAAAGCTTCTAGAAATTTTCACCGTACAGATAATGAGAAATGAATTTTTTATTCAAGCAGGAAACCCTAATTTTTGAACATGACTATCAAGAGCATTTTTGCCATAACTTTCTCAAATCAACTCCAAATGAGACCAAATCAAAATCATATGAACCATAGAATAGAGGCATAAATCCTCCAATTACTTCCTTAGCCTTACCAGGCTGTACAAAACCGTACCAAGCAAGTACTTTCTACTTTTTTTCTAGAAAATTCACATTTTTTGCATTGGTTTTGCTCTAACTTCCACAAAACGTAATGAAAATTAATGAGACAAAAAGCATATGAAAGAGGAAGATATCCTTCAACTTCTACAATCACTAGTAGGGCCGTACTGGATCGTACCAATCCGTGCAATGCAATTTACAGTCAATTTTCACAAAAAATGTAATAATGAACGTGCAAAATGAATTGGTTTCTCATTCAAACTCCTCTCCAACCTTTTGAATCGATGTTACAAGGCATATTTAACATATCCCAATCATTTTCAACTAAAAAAACTGACCAACAACCTTTTGTTAACTCTAATGACATTGTTTGCAACTTTTGACAACATTTTGACAACTTTTAGCAACTTTTGCAACTTTTTACAATATGACTCCAAAACATTGTAGAACATCCTAAAATGACTCCAAATGAATCAAAATGGTCTTGAATGACCTTATTGACTCCATCCAAACTAAGAACCAAAGTTTATCCATCATGACAACATTTGCCTCAAAAGGGTGCATTAGGATGCCCCTGCATCACTAATCCCATTTTCCTAAGTTTTGAATGAATAATTATTTAGTTATTTATTCTTGTATATTCTCACTATACATGATTTCCTACATTTCACACTTGAAAATCTATAAAACAAATAAAAAGGCTCCTTTAATCTCTACCCTTCATCTCATAATAACACCTAGACATAATTTTTTTTTTTATAAAAAATCATTTTTCCCTCCACCCTCCATCTCACAACTCCCCCAACTAACTTGATCTCATCCATCCAATCCTCACTATTGATTAATACAATCTCAAACCTATAAATCTATCCATTCCCAAGCCATTTTCAAGGGTCCTCAATCTAAAATGCATTGTCATGCTACTAGTATGAGCACACATCTTAATGCTTATTTAAAACAATGAATTTTAGAGCACAACCATCTTTGTGATGAAACATATACCGTTTGGTGAAATGTTTTATTTTATTTTATTCACATTTATGATTTTTTGCACTTTTGGAGGTGACTCATTGCTCCATTTTATTCACATTTATGATTTTTTGCACTTTTGGAGGTGAATCATTGCTCCAAAAATTTAGACTCCATGTCTTAAACCCTTATATTTCTTTTGAAAAAGAAGTTATGATTATGTAGGTTAGTTTAGGATGAAAAATAACTTTAAAATAGTAAATTATCTCATCTAAATTAGTTAAGTTTATTTAATCTTGTTATTACATATTAAAAACTAGGGAGGGGTTCAAAAGAAGTAGACATGGTATATGAGAATAAGGTTTTTTAAAAGATTATTTAAAAATGTAATCTAAGATTTTGATTAAAAAATAACATTAGAGTATTGAAACAAACCTATTGACCTTTAAGTTGATTTTAGTGAAGCAAGATCTAGTTATCTAAACCTTGAAAAAAAATTATCCACAATTATCAATATCAAGTTTCTTTTAGAGGTATAGTGTATTTCAAAAAGTTCCATTGTTCCTAACTTGATCATGTCATTTTGACCATCAATTGACCATCAATAGGTCCAAACACCCTCATCTTTTAGAGAATGCCCAACAAACTTCATAGTTGTCGGGATCTTTGAGTAACCAAAGGTCAATCCCTAATTTTATGGTCAAAGGATTTAAATCTATAACATGTACTATTAAGATACACAATCTTCTTTTAGAGAATGCCCAACAAACTTCATAGTTGTCATTGAGTAACCAAAGGTCAATCCCTAATTTTATGGTCAAAGGATTTAAATCTATAACATGTACTATTAAGATACACAATCTTCTTTTAGAGAATGCCCAACAAACTTCATAGTTGTCATTGAGTAACCAAAGGTCAATCTCTAATTTTAGGGTCAAAAGATTTACATCTATAACATGTACTATTAAGATACACAATCTTGTGGATTAGGCATTGGTCTCATATCTATATTTCGATGGAATCTTTGAGGTCCTTAAGCAAGTTAACCTCAACACAATCCTTAAGCAAGTTAACCTTAACCTCAACACAAGCCTTATTTTGGGGTGAGTTGAATTTTAAGAAAAAATATTCTTCTTTTAAGATGAACATCACGACAAGCCCTATTTTTGGGTGAGTAGAATTTTAAGAAAAAATATTCTTCTTTTAACATGAAGAACATGGCCTAGAGAGGATGCAATGTGGTTAAGAAATGGCCTAGAGAGGATGCAATGTGGTTAAGAAAAGGCCACAAAGACAACAAGAACAACATGGCCTAGAGAGGATGCAATGTGGTTAAGAAAAGGCCACAAAGACAACAAAAGGGAGCAATGTGGTTAAGAAAAGGCCACAAAGACAACAAAAGGGCAAGGAACTTGAACCAAATAGAGACTTGGAAGGCACACTCCTTAGACACAAGGAACTCTTGAGTCTAAGAGGGAAAAAACAACCAGTGAATATACTAGAGTCATGTTAAAAAATAACTATAGCAAACTTAACATCCGAAAAACAAAAAAGAAACCTCTTGTAAAGTTTTGAACAACTTTCTAACCTTAACAAACTTAACCTTCAGAAAACAACAAAGAAAGACATCTTTTATAAGGTTTTGAATAGCTTCCATGTAGTCTCCACAAGGGACGGGACCTAGGTGGAATTGACCAAGCTCTTTAGCATGCTCTCAAATGAGATTCTATCTACAAAATACCCAACAAGAGTAATATTCTCAAGCCATTTATATCAAAATCTAGGTGGAATTGACCAAGCTCTTTAGCATGCTCTCAAATGAGATTCTATCTACAAAATACCCAACAAGAGTAATATTCTCAAGCCATTTATATCAAAATCTTGGAAAGACACATCAATGACAAAAACAAATAAATTACCCCATGAACTACTTTCAATATAAACTTGCAAGGACTTTTTGGTGGCTATTTTCCCACACATTCGAGCAACTGTAGCAACAACTACTAGGCCACAATCACTTCTACTCAATTATATTTTAAAAACCTTTAAAAAGACAAAACAACATAAAAACAAATGAATTAGTACCTCATGAACTGCTTTCAATATAAACTTGAAAGGACATTTTGGTGGCTATTTTCCCACACATTCGAGCAACTGTAGCAACAACTACTAGGCCACAATCACTTCTACTCAATTATATTTTAAAAACCTTTAAAAAGACAAAACAACATAAAAACAAATGAATTAGTACCTCATGAACTGCTTTCAATATAAACTTGAAAGGACATTTTGGTGGCCATTTTCCTACACATTCAAACCAACAACTCCATATTCAAAAACCCACTTAAACTCCATAATAAAAAAAAACCCACTTAAAGAAAATTCCATAATCAAAAACCCACTTAAAGATACAAAGAAATTTTGTAAGGAGACCCACAATAATTACAGAGGACTCTTATGCTGAAATAAAACAAAAACAACATTAAAGAAACAATAAACCAAGCCAAGCCAAAACCCTAGTTGAGACAACCATCTCCCTCTCCCGTTCTCTCCATTATCATCCATTTACCGAGAGATGGGGTTTGAAAAAGGGGAGAAGTTTCAGTTGGATTTGAATTATTAGTGAGTTTTAGATTTTCTGTAAAAACGAGTGCAATTAAAGATCTCGGTTAGTCCTTCCGGCTATCTATCAACTCTTCCATTTGTGAAAGGAATTCCGAAATCCAGCTGCATAGAAATATTCTTTTCCACGGTATGATCTAATCTCACTAATGAAAATCATCTCACAAATTTTTAAAAATCAAATAATTCTGAAAAGAAAATGGTGAACTCGAATCATTCAATCATTAGATAACACTATTCAATAATTTAATCAACAGTCAAGATATAACACTGAAACCAAAATGCCATTCAAATGCATTTCTTTTGAGCTCAAGACTGATGTAATTACTAGGCAATCTGGTTATAAATGTCGTATTTTCCACGTGGGAATGCTTGAAATTACCATCTTAATGCTTTCTGTGCAAAGACAACACAAGTTGCATTATCTACATAAATCCCCCAATAAACCAGTACTGTATTTTATGGGAGAATCCTACTGCAAGAAGAGCTTTCATAATGGAAGAGTGTGGATTAATGGTTAATATGTTTCCAGAGACAAAGGAGGTCATTCAATTGTTTATGTACTAACGGAGCCTGCAATCTCCAGATGTAATTTATCATGCATTTTTAGTAATAGCAAGAAAAACGCATGTAAAGAGGTTAAAATGCATAATCTCTGTTAAATTATGCAAGAAATACTATGGTATAGGGCTGGAAACTGGAGGAGTCCTGAAAATCCTATAGTGCACAGGTTCCTTGCTTGGTTTCCTTGTGACAGGTGGGGGATCTGAAACTGCATAATCACGGTGAACAGACTCTTCAGAAAGCAATGTAGAGACAGAAGCATCTTCACCATAGCCACCCTCATTCTCAAGGATCCTCCTTTTTTCCGTACGTGCCTCGTTCCTGGTGTCGAATTCCTTCTGTTTTTATGCATGCGCAAAAGAAAAAAGAGATAATCAATAAGCATGGAAAAAGTTTATCTAACTCGAAATAATTTAAGAATTAGAAGCAGGGCAGACATACAAAAGATCTGCCCCAAGGGCTTAAGGATGTAACAGAAAACCAAAAATATGAATCAAGCAGCATTACCATCGAACTTTCTGTTCTGTTCTGTATATATTATAGGTGGATTGACAAGGATTTTGTTTCATCCCTTGGATAGTCAAAATCCAAGGGTTCAAGACTCGACCAAAATTGAGGTCAATGAAAAGTAATTCAAATTTAAACAACAATTAGAGCAAAGGAAAGAAATTTCCTTGCGCACTTGCACTGAAATTGGTCTCTGGCTTGATTCAAAACATAAAAAATAGCCTTTAGATTCATAACATATTCATCTTTTATCTGTAAGTTACATTGAAAACCCTTGCATTCACCTTTGTAATAAATTCATAATAATCATGTAGGAGCAACTAATTCTGTGTGAAGTTTCTACAATGAAACAAAATTCACATTTCAACGAAGTACTTACAATAAATCATGTAGGTGCAACTACATTCAGTGTGAAGTTTCTACAATGAAACAAAATTCACATTTCAACAAAGTACTTACAATGAAACAAAATTCACATTTCAACAAAGTACTTACAATGAAACAAAATTCACATTTCAACAAAGTACTTACAATAAATCATGTATGTGCAAGTGCAAATTACAAGTTGGCTATGCATACTAACCTTACCCTGGTGTGGGCTTCCAAGTTTGGCAAATTCTACGATTCTTTTTGAGTCCATTTGAAGGGTCCAGATTTACACTGAAAATCCCAGATCAGAAAAAAAAATTCATTTATCACAGAACTTCTGAATGTGAGCTATCCACACCCACCCATACAATCACACTCTCAGTTTTCCGAAGGCTGGCAAAGACAGCCCTTTCTTGTCTTGTATGGAGATAAGTTACAGTAAGATAACATGCTAACCAAGGAAACCAATTTCAATAGGTATTCAGAACTTGTGCTGGTCCATTCTATTAGACAGTGCCTTTGGGAGTTATGTGAATTCTGCATATGAATTATTTTTCAGTGATTAATTCTGAAAAGGCGAAAAAGGAAAAAGGAAACAAAATGATGATAAGGACTTTGGAAGGTAAGTCAGTGTGTACACTGAAGGGTTGTAGTTCAATTGATTGAACACAATTGGTAAGGGTGATGGTATGTTCCTCAATTGTGCCATCCATCCATCAAGGTTCAAACTCTAGAGGTATGATGTAAAGGTATGATGTAAAGGTTCAAACTATAGAGGTATGATGTGAAGGTTCAAACTCTAGAGGTATGATATAAAGGATGAGTCGTGAAATCGTACCTTGGATAACTCTGGTGGAATAGATACCCTACAGGAGGTATTAGCACAGGCTTGTGCTCTCATATCAAAGAGGTAGCAAAATGAACTACAATTGGTAAAGGTGATGGTATGTTCCTCAACTATGCCATCCATCCATCAAGGTTCAAATTCTAGAGGTATAATATAAAGGTTCAAACTCTAAAGGTATGATATAAAAGATGAGTCTGCGATCATACCTTGGATGACTCTGGTGGAATAGATACCCTACAGGAGGTATCAGCACAGGCTCGTGCTCTCATATCGAAGAGGGAGAGAAACGAACTTGTGAATGATATAAAATCATTCACAAGGAGGAGTTAGTGTATGAAAATAACAATCTATATTGTTATCACCCCTATTTATTGGCACCAGGAGGTAAGGTCCTAGAAAATAAGTCCGGCCCATATTATCTAAAAGCTCTGACCGAATATTTATCTTAATTTAGATGACATGATATATCACCTTGAAAAAATCCAGTCGTTTGCTGTGGTTAGGGATGAATTGGTGCCAATTTCAACCCTCCAGGGTAAGAAGAGTTACCCAAAAATTCAATCTACACAGAACGTTTTTTAATGACAACAGAGTTCTCCAAACCGTTGAGAAGATGGAAAATGTAAGAACATCTGGATCGAGAAAAATTGTAAATTCCAGAGAAAATCAATTAAAAAAGATTAGAAAAGGGAATTGTTAAAATGTTTGCTCCCTTCTCTGCGTTTTGTTTGTTTTTCTATGTTGATGTGCATTGAGTTAATGAACTAGAGGGGCATTCTCAAAAATTATTCCAGCATTCCAATAAAAACACTCACATCCACACCCAGACAGAACATTTAGTTCCCTTTGTTTAAGTCTCTATTCAAAACATCCAGAACTTAATGATACTTAGATTTCTCCCAGAAATCTTGATGTAAATCATGCAGCCATGCAAAATGCAACATTGCAAACAAATAATATTAACCATTACCATGATTCCAGAGCCGCAAGCCAAATTCTTGCTGCAAACAAGCTCTTGATCATCTGCACAATCACAAAACAATTTCATACACACATTTTCACAACAGCACAAAAACCTGCGTATAAACGCAAAACAACATAATTGTGGTCAAACCAAAAGAAGAAAAGAATTAAAAAGCTTGTACCATGAAGATTAGGTCTAGCATGAGGGTTGGGTCTAGCAAGTGCCCACATGAAGAATAATAACAGATATGACAACATACAGATCCACTTCATTCTGTCTCTATTTTTTCTTCCACTTCATAATCCGGTTTGGTGGTTTAGAAGAGAGTGTGTTATTGCCCTTATGGATTGACATTGGCACCATCCCCCTTCATTCATTGATACTACTGCCAACCGCTGCTGCGGGCATGGAAAGCCTGCAAAACCTGTCAAGAACTGCAGTGCTACCATTTCCACTAAACTATTTTGATTAGGAGGGTCTCAATAAATGAGAATTTAATGCTCTCAGTGTTGCGTTCTGCACTTTACCATGCACTTCGATAGTCTAATTAATATATACAAACACACGAACATCAAGAGCTTATAGCCAGCACAATGTACAGAGCATTTACTTCTAGACTCCCAAGAAAGTAGGTTATGCCACCTGTTTACCTCATTTGTATTCGTGGGTAGCGAATTGGCACTCCTCTTCTTAAAAAAATGGAATTATTTTCATCTCGATCAACTTATGCAGATTCTTGTGGATCACAGTCAGTTTGTAGTTAGGATTTTTGTTGTTCTACACTGGGAAGGCAGGCCATGTGTCTGAATTTCATTTATTTTTATTAGTAGGAGCTTCTCGTGTTCGAGGTAAGGTTAGATGTTTCTCTAAACTAAAAATAGGTGTAACTTGAGAAACCAAACCTTTAGGTTATGTACTCTCTTTAATTTAAGAAGTGTTCTTCTAATCGAGAATTTAAACTAACAATCGCACCTTGGTGTGTAATGGTACTCCTTTTTCTTTCATACATTTGTGCACTATATGAGGTCAATTAGCAGGGCATTTAAAAGATGATAGTTGTTTTTGTATTAAAGTGTTAATGGAGAAGTAATAGCTTCAAATCAATTATACATCCACTTACATGGATCTAAATATGACACAAACAATACTTCCGAAACAGGAAGATAATCATGCTCCATTACCAACTGACTCATGTTTTGTTTGCAATAGGGAGAGAGAGAGAGAGAGAGAGAGAGAGAGAGAGAGAGAGTATATGAGAGAGTGAGGAGGAGGAGGAGGAGGAGGGATGATAGGAGAGGAGAGAGGGAGATAAAGACACATGGGAAGAGAAAGGAGAGAGAGGCAGAGACAGAGAGATAGATAGGGGATAGGGAGAGGGAAGGAGATGGGGAGAGAGAGGGGATGGAGGAAGATGGGATGGAGAGATAGTGAGGGGGAAAAGATGGAGGGAGACAGAGGGGCTGGCATGGAAGATGGAAGGAAAGGAGGAAGGATAGGGAGGAAAGATATGGATAAAAGAGTGGAATGGAAGGATGGAATGGAACGGAAGAACTTTTTAAGAGAAAATTAAAATCACATAAACTAGAAAAGCATAAATGATGCAAACCAGAACTCTGGGAGATTATGCAACATGTCGATATGACAAAATGCATTAAGAGCGATAGATGAAAAATACAAGCTAGGTAGTGAGTTTATATAAAACTTAGAAGAGGATGGAGGTAGCAAATCAACCAATGAGAATTGACCACCAAAACCACCAACATTAAATCAAGTGATGAAAAAATAAATACTCCACTCTTAACGGTGAAGGACAACTCATCACTTTATCTCCTAGTTATTAAATAATTCATTCACTTTATTATCCTAAGAGATCTTAATAAATGTGTAGGAAAAACCTATAACTAAGAGAAAATTAAATATCCCACTAGGAAATAAAAACCTACACTAACACCCCCTCTTAAGCACAACTTAGGAGGATGCAAAAGATGATAGGTCTAGACAAATGAAGCCATGTTAGGTACCCATGCACATATCAAAGTCCCCCCAAAGAAGAAGAAGTCCCCCACAAATAAAGAGAACACCCCCCAAAGTAGAGAGAGAATAAGACGAGAAGGACTAAGTAGCCCTCCCCCCGAAGAGATCCAATGGTAGATGCTCGAAACTGGATGGAAAAGATGGTTCATGATCATTGAACAATGTTCCTCCCCTTAGGATGAAACAAAACCTATGGTGTATGCGAGTTATCTCCCAAGTCCTAAAAGGAATATGTAGGAAGAAAGTGGGTATGTGCAGGGTCACCATGGAAAAAATAGGCCCTTAGTGACAAAAAATTCAGAAAAATCGGAGTTAAGCAACTTGATGTAAAAAAATGAATAAGTTATCTATATTATTTCAAAAATATGTAAGAATAGAATCTGTAGCAAATTTAACGTAGTTTCTAAACTACTAAGTTTATTTAAATATATATATGGTGAAAAGTTAAAATTTCAATGCAGTATCACTTAAATTTGAGGGAAAAAATAAGAAGTAGGTGTCTGTTTGACCACCCTAACCACAATAAAATGATAATATTTTTTTATAAGATTTTAGATATAAGTAGAGGACTCATTTCCCAATGTGATGCATATTTTTTTGTAATTTTTTTCAAAGTAAATAATTAATTATGAATTTTTTATTACAACTTTTAAAAAATATAAAAAATCGTATGTTTGACCACCTTAACTTGGTCAAAACTTCATGAAATTCATTTTTTTAAATCCTATAGTGTACAAAGCATAGAATGTGATGCATGTTTTGGATTCAAAAAATGCCATACCATTTGAAAACTATAGATGTTTTTCAATTAGCCTAACAATCAGGACTTTAATCGTAATTCAAATAGAAAATGAATAATAAGTATTTATTAAATTCAAAGTAAAGCATAATTTATATTGGTGGAAAGTTGAGAATCTCCTTTAAAAATCCTTTTCATTTCATCAATTTTGGGTAAAAAAAGTCATCAACTACATACCCTACACGTACCCATCATATCACCACTTTTTGGTCCATCATGATCCTACACATACCCAAGTGCAAAATGTATGAAGTCTCTAAAGTCGACTCAAATATCTCCTCTAAAGATGTCTCCTCCAAATGTTAATCCAAAGTATCCACACTCATGTCAAGTTGTAA
>VDFB02064355.1:0-19200 GCA_007258455.2 Sequoia sempervirens
TGGTTATTAACGGAGCAACAAAGCAATTCTATAAAAGAAGTCATACGAAAAATTTGATTTCCCATAGGATTTGCTGCGAACATAAACAATATTATAATAAAGAAAAGTGAATTTTGGTCAGGGATGAAAACACATGATTGACATACCTTCATTGGAAGTAGTATTAAATTATATTATATACACTTGTATCTTGCATGTACTTTTTGTTATATTATGTTTACTACTTTTGGAAAAAATAATGAAAATGCCATTTTATAATTATTTGCTGATATGTTCTACCTCTATCTCTCCTAGACAACCAAATTATCAATATCCAATGAGTTATATGATCTTGGAAAATACATACTTGAGGTAGAAGTAGCAATATTTGTTCAATTCGGCTGTATAGAATCTTCTCTTATTTCCATTTTTTTACTTGTTATGTAATATATTGTATATTTTGTTTAAAATCTAGTTAATACTCGGCTGCCTTGAATCGCCTTGTAGATGGCGTCATCTAAAGAAATCATAAAGAAGATATAAATTATTGGAAAAGAAAAATTACTCTAACATCTAATGTGTGAAATGAAAAAGTGTCTACCTTTGACATTTTCAATGCACAAGAACACTACCTCATACACCAGGTTGAGGAGATTGAATTGTGTGGACCTATACACACAAGGTCAATGTGGATGGTTGAGAGGCACTTGAAATTTTTGAAGGCTTTGTTTAGACAAAGAGCACATCCTGAGGGTTCTATGGTGGAGGGATATATGGTATACCAAACCATGGTGTACATTAGTGAATATATTCCTAAGTTTACAGCAAAGATCCATAGCAAGTCACATTTGGGATCAAGCTAGATTGCATTTGGGATCCAAACTCCATTAATAAATTCAAAGGGGAGTACCTGATGGGGAAAGTTAGATTGAGGAAAGTGAGAGGTAATTATAAGATGGTCATGAAGATTAACTGGAATACATTTTACATATGGTTTTATGTATATTGTACTTATTTAATTTTTAATTTTCAATTTACATCAATTATAAATTAAGGTCGTATACTGTGGTATTTAACTAATTATACGCCATTTGTGAATTTCAATTTTGGATACATTTGGTCGGTATGGATGCACCTTACATTTGTACCGCAACAAATTCTTGATCGATGACGGTATGGATTGAATGATGTCAAATAACTGCCATGATTAACATGTGGAAGGTGGCTTCATTGGTTAAAGAAGCTCATCGTAATGGATATTCCAATGTTACACAAAGGGAAATTGATTTACATATGGTTTAAGAGATAAACAGGTACATATAAATATATTAATCACCCATATTATTTAATTATTTTCAATTATATTGATGTATATATGATGCAGAGGATCCAACAACAACACCAACAACATCATTTCATGAGGGTAAATCAAACCCAATCAGCATCAGGAGAAGATCAAATTCTTAATTCACTTTCTTTTTCCTCAAAACTCATACAACTTCTTTTGATTCTTCAATTCTAAAAGACTTCAAGGCAACAAGTTAGCACTCCAATTTCAACAAACCATATGTCATTATCAGTATTCCAATTGACTCATTCAAAGCAAAAACCATATTAGAAAACTTTGACTCAATCAATCAGATTCACATCATTCTCAACCACCATATCAACATCTATACATTCTCTCAGCCTTTCATAAGGCAACACATTATGATAACTTGCTACACAACCAATTACCAATCCTTCAAATTCTTGTATACATCATATCCTCAAGGCAACAAAACACTTATTCTAAATCAGATTCCAAAATGTCAATAACCAAACTTCAATCATTGAAAATAGTCTAAACTTCTCAAATAGCACCAATCCATTTTACTTACAAGGAAAACTAACAAAGACCAATCCTTCTTGCTATCAACTAGTTAATCAGTCCTTCAAGACACAAGATTCATCATGTTTTGAGAGAAATCAATTCAATACATCAATGTATAAATATCAGATCTGCCTGCTCTGTAAAGATACCAAGACACACAATAGAATCATCATTCTAAAAATAATATGCACTACCTTTACAACCTTATTCAAGCATAAATTCTAGTGTAACTCCATCCAAATGACAAGGTTCAATTATTTAAGGTCACTCACTTCCCTGTACACAGATTTCCACTGTCCATGAAATCTAAACATTAATTAGAAATAGACCTCCATACCCTAGATTGGGTGAACCACTCACACTAGATTCAAAACCAAGATACAAAGGCACATTTAGAGACCTCTTAATGCCCATATCATCATATCAAAAATTCAGAATGATTTATACTAGAGAAACTAGCAGATTTTAGACTGTACGCCCAAGAAAGGCTACTAGAATAGGGCTATTTTACAAAGCATCCACCTTTTTTCCAACTCCAAATTGTTAGAAAACCTAAAAAATTCAAAGTAAAGGTCACAAAACACCAGATTTATCCAATTTCAAAGATTGAAAGACCCATTTAGAAAGTCTATTAACAAACCCTTAATTTTAGGCTGGAAACACCCAAAACAGTGAGGGTTTTCTGATTATCACCCTTACAAGCCTCCAATACTCCAGACAACCATTGAAACATGCTCCATTATGTATGAAAATTCCCTTAGAAACATATCCTTGGACGTGCATACGTTATTTCTCTAATACCCTGCTAGAAACCTTCATTTTCAAGAGGAAAACTCAAAAAATTAACTTTAAATCAACAACACAACACCATATTCTTGATACCCTGCACTCACACAAAAAAAAATCACATAAAGGAAACCCTACTTATCCCATCCCATCATTTATACTAGGCTTACATCGGTGGGATGGGCCTTAAACTTCTTTAGGGACTCTCAAAATCACAGTGAAACTAACTCTGCCCGAGAAACAGGATTGTCTTTGACTCTTTTGTTGCTTAAAACTAACTTTCAAACTCTTTGACAATGAAAATTACTCTTTCTCAAATGAGATTACACAAGAACTAACTCTTGGATGTTACCAAATTAGCAATACAAGTTAGGACAAATAGAAAGAATGCTTGATAACTCAGAAAAAAACAAGGCTTTTATTCAAGATTTTGTTACAAGAATTTCAAGATTCTGCTCTTCCACGCCTTGCCATGCTTTTTATAATTTTCTTCCTCTTAATAACTTCCTTTTCTAACTTCTCATCGGTTCAAACTGCCTCTTATCTCCTAATATGCTTGATTTATGCCTTTTTGTTTACATAATATTGCATTATTTGCATTTTTTTGCATTTTCACCTCCTAGTGACTTCTTTTATGATTTGATTACATTCAAATTAGCCTTTTCATGGCCTTGACACACAAATTTAGACTTGAACATGTAAATTTAACATATTAGCCTTTTGAAGGCATTTACAAGATCTAGGTGCTCCTGCACCAATATATATGTTGAGATTTTTTTCTTTGCATACATTTGGCCAAGAATAAATATGTTTATCAACTGACGCTATTGCAATAATTTTTACATGTTTGACATATTGCAGGTGAAACACCACAAGGCTATGTGGTGCAATGGTCATAAATTTCAAATCAAAAAGTTGGATGACACGAAGAAAACTTGTGATTCTGGTATAACTGCAGTCTTTTAGGTGACTAATGTTTCATCTAGAAGCGACATACATCTAGAAGTCTCAAAAAATCGATACTATGGGATTTTGGATGATATACTTGAGTGTGACTTTAAGTCCTTCAAATTAGTTTTGTTCGTCGTCCTATGGTACAAGCTACGATTGAATGAAAATGATCCTGGGAGAACTGTTATTGAACATGATAATTGATTTACCATGGTTAATACAAGGTTGGTCGAGCGAGATGGAAATGAGCCCTATGTTCTTCCAATCCAATGTGAGCAGGTATTTTACTTAGAGGTTTCAAGTAAATCGGGTTAGTCATTTGTTGTTAGACATGATCCAAGAGGAAGGCCGGTAAAGTATAATGTGGTGGAAGAAGAAGATGTAACGAAGAACCGAAGATGATGTAGATGATGATCAAGATCACAGCTGATGATGTGCCCGGCGTAAAGATGTTGAAGATATAAAACCAGACGACATGTAGGGAGTACGTTCATGATTATATCCGTAGGGATGATGACATTATCAAAACCCATATCAATGACTTACTTCCATGATGATATGACCAACTTACAATGCCTAATCCGGATTGGATGATATAGACAAAGAGCTTAATGAAGAAGAAGATCAATGACATTGAAATGTATGAGTTATGCGATTATATTATCTATTTGATATTAATTTCTTGATAGAATTATATTTGACTTATGGGAGATCTAATTTTATGAATTTTTATCCATGCGCAGACCTAATAGGTTGTGTCTAAACATTGAATATAAATGATATGCATACACACACACACACATATATATATATGTATATATGTATGTATGTATGTATGTATGTATGTATAGGTATTTGAAAATGTAAATGTAAATGCAATTACTCGATGCTCTCCTAGAACAATAAATGCAAAATATCATTAAAGAAATCTATATCTATGTATATAAACGTGTATTTCTAAATGCAAGTGTAAATGCAAAGAGCATATAGTTTTGTAGTGCTATAGATACAACATATCCATAAATTAATGTAATTGAAATTCTAAAAGTCTCAACACATAATTCAAACCATCAAGCACAAAAAATTGTTTACAACTTGTGTAAAATGTGCAAGTGAATAATTGACAAACTCTTCTTGATATAAAATGGAAATTCTAGTTATGTGATTGTTCTTATTAATCCAACTAACACTTCCCAATTGTTGTGATTGATTAAAGGATTTTAATCCCTACTTGAGAGAACCAAATAACTAGATCACACATATATAGCAAATGTACAATGATAAAATGATTATAAACTTGTTATATCAATTTAAACAATAGAGAAGCATCAGAATGGAGACAATCAAATAACTGCATAAATTTAACGAACAACTGATACCAAAATCTTAATCTGCAACTTAGATATCTTCATTTACTCCATCAAAATACATGCATTTGAGTCTTTGTATATGAAAGCATTTTGCTAGAAAACTATCTAATAAATGTCTCCTAACGCCTATATCTGTTGCATTACTATGGAATAGATATAAATATATCAAAACTTGGAAGGGACATGTCCCTTCACAAATGTTTCATTTTACTTAACTAATTAAAACAAGAGATTAGGCTTTATTTACTACATAGATGAACATTTGATAAATACGGACAATCCTGCCTATGAGCATCGAAGCATCTCCTAATGCGCTCTGGCCGTATATTTCCCCTTTATTATCCTTTCGTTTCCGCTTTCAGAATTTCGGTCTTATCGTCAATCCTTTTCCCTCAGCATTTTCCGTACCTTCAGAAAGCATCAATCTTACATTTCCCGATCCACTTTCTACCGCATCTTCTGCTGCAGGTAATCCTATTTGTACATCAATCCAGTCTGCCATCTTTGCGTCTCTAGTTGGTCCCTCTGTTTTATATTATATCACCTATATCTAATGGCTACATTTATCGAATATCTCTTTCTATTAATTTAGAGCTTTTTCGAATCGACACTCTTCAGGTTCCTCGCCTTCGTACTACGTTTCCCTTTGAATATACTCCCCATAGCTTATTCAACCAAATCATTAAGTTGGCCTGTCTTTTTCTGATTATTATAGCGAGTGTATCATATTTTCCTTGTGAATATGTAGTTGACTCATCCCAATGATCTTTTACCTGTGAGCTTTCACCATGTGTTATTAATTTAGGAGGCCCCATTGTGACTCCTATCATGTCCTTCAAACGATCATTTTCTCTCATGATCCTTTCAGTACTCATTTTGTACATTTCCTTTTCTTTGATCAACATTTGTATTTGGGCTTTATTTAGTTTTTCCACATTAATCCCAATGTATGCAGTCACCACAAGATCTACCTCTCCAACCTTCAGAGTCATGACATGTCCAAATGCTTTCTCAGTATCAATCACCACTAACTTTCTATGAGGTGGATACAAGTCCCATAAATGAGTGTTCCTTCATCTGGGTTATATTTTGATCCAACATATATTTTTGTCATCCCCTCTGGACTAAGCTTGTGTGTGACACTATTATCCTTTAAGAAGCTATCAAAGACCAATGCATAATTCAAATCCAACCTTGGAAAGATCATAACTCCAACATCCTCTAACATTTTCCTTTATCCAGGGTCATATTAGCCATTTCTCTATCCACAGTTAATTTCAAATTATTTAGTAGCTACTCCTCATTGATTGGTGTAATATTATCAATTGTCTCCCTTATCTCCTTGCCCTTTTGTTTATACAAGAAATATCTGAATTATGAAGAATTCACAAATTCATTGTCTGCTACAAATGACCTATATGCCATCTCTCTGGTGTCTGTATCTTGGCTCTCTTCAACACTTGGTTCTCTAGGAGGGCAGTTGTAATCTTGAGCTTTTAATCTAGAAATCCTACTGGGTAGGTCTTGTGGCATATCTTCTCCAGATTCCTCATCTCCAGAAAAAGGGAACCCTATATCCGACAACCCTTAGTTGTATTCCTCCACCACTCTCTCTACTTCCTCTGCCTCAAAATTTCTAATCATGTCATCAAACTAATAAGACACATGATCATATCCTCCAAAGTTTATCCTTTGTTTGGAAGAATTGATATATCCCTCTAGATCAAAACCTTTTCTTGGTGGACCCTTATTCATATTATACTGCATTAATTTGTGAAGGATCAAATCATATCCTTCCTTTGCAAGCACAGTAAAATCACCAAAGCACAGAGTACTAGGCATAAATTCCTTTTTCCCGAATGAACCAAAATTCATGAAACTAGAAAAATCCATTTGTCTTACAATTTCCAAATATGCAATCCTATCCGAGACTATTTTAGGCAAAATGAATGGAGAATCCTCAAAACCAAACACCCTTACAATATTAGCATCTTCCAGGTAATATCAGTCTCCCCAATTGTGATCAATTGGTCCATTAAAGTCCTTAGGTTTGAGGAAGCGTTTTATTTCATCAAACAATGAGTGCGCACAAGGATGACTGTAGAATTCATATACTGACTTTACAAAATATTCTTCAAAATACAGGTAACTGGAATTAGCAAACCTACTGTCCCAAATGGCAGTCCACAATTGAATGGGTAACAATTTTCCCTCTTTATCCAACTATGAAACCTTCAACTTTTCTGGCCAAATCCCTAACTCTTGTCTGAAGTACAATAGTAGATGAATTAAAAGAGAATAATTCCTAAGGTGCATAGCAGGGGATTTATTCTTGATTGCCATCAATGCTAAGTCAAGTTCCTCGGAGACAAATGAAGCATAGTCAAAAAACCTAGAATTATGACATTGAATGTCAGCTGCAATTACCATGGGAAAATGGACATATACTCAGGAACTTCCATACCCAACACTTGTCCTACTGAGAAATATGTATATCTCATATAGGGCTTGAATACGTCCACATGGAATGGAGGCCCATTTCCATCATCAAGTGGGACAATTTTACCATCTTGTTTAATTCTATGTAAGGGAAACCTCAAACCCTTTTAAGTGGTGTCCATTCTCCAAAACTCCTTTTCCAACTCTTCATTCACAATTTTCTCATTACTCCACCCTTCCAACTTAAAACCTCACTTATTGAAGCCTCTGATATGTATATGAAGGGTTTCCTAGATGGTCCGCATATGGCCTTAAGTTTTGAGTCATAGTGGGTGGCCAACAATTTTACCAGCTCTGTATTGACAAACACATTAGGGAAAACCATCTTTCCCAAATTTAGATGCCACAGATTACAAACTGGCTCAAAATGATCTCTTCGGTGAAAGTGGAATCTAAACAATTCATAGCCTCTTATTGGGGTCCAAATGTCTCATATGTGCTTGCATTTGTCATCCAATTTTTCCACTTCCACCCTCAGTTGCGTAGAGCGCCTACGTCTGGGCCCAGAGCCAGGAAATTGGTCAATTAAATCCTGATTTAGCTTTGGTTCAGCACCCTCCGGCTCAATTCTAGACTCAACTTTCTGCTTCTTACTCTTAGGATGACTGCTCTCACTTTGTTTTCTGGTGGATTCCATATTGCTCGCTTAAAATTGCAGAAATGAAAAATTTAAAATGTAGAGGACTTACTGGTTTTGATTGAGGTCTTTCAACTGAAACAATTCTCTGGCCCTTTGTTTGTCTCCTCATTTCCTTCGCTACCAATTTGAAACAATGTTCATTTTGCAATGATTTCCTTTCAATTTATGAAATTATCTGTACTCCATGGCACCATTAATGTTTTAACTCTAGGCACGAATGTAATAGATTTTCAAATTCCTTACTATCACATCAAATGAATTGGTCGGCAAGACACCTTCAAACTTTGGGTGATCTATACATTAGGCCCCAACCAACATTCACTGAATACTCTGCTGATCGGGGTAACACTCTACACATTTGACCGATGTTAACATTTGTCTTGTATACATCGCCAAGAGTCACATCGACAATCATTTTGGTTCATTTGTTTCTTCATCGGCCTAACTTTTAGTATTGCTAACACATTCAATGGTTCCTCCGATGTTATAAGTCTCGTCGATAACACATCAAATGAACTGGTCGACAAGACACCTTCAAACTTTGGGCGAATACATTAGGTCCCAACCAACATTCACTAAATACTCTACTAATCAGGGTAATACTCTACACATCTAACCGATGTTAACATTTGTCCCGTATACATCACCAAGAGTCACCCCGACAATCATTTTTGTTCATTTGTTTCTTCATCGGCCTAAATTTTAGTATCGCTAACACATTCAGTGGTTCCTCTAATGTTATAATTTTTGCCGATAACGCATCAAATTAATTGGTTGGCAAGACACCTTCAAACTTTGGGTGATCTATACATTAGGCCCTAACCAACGTTTACTGAATACTTTGCTGATCGGGGTAACACTCTACACATCTGATCGATGTTAACATTTGTCCCATATACATCGCCAAGAGTCACCCCGAAAATCATTTTGGTTCATTTTTTTCCTCATCGGCCTGACTTTTAGTATCGCTAACACATTCAGTGGTTCCTCCGATGTTATAAGTCTCGCCGATAACACATCAAATGAATTGGTCGGAAAGACACCTTCAAACTTTGGGCGATCTATACATTAGGCCCCAACCAACGTTCACTGAATACTTTGCTGACTGGGGTAACACTCTATACATCTGATCGATGTTAACATTTGTCCCGTATACATCACCAAGAGTCACCCTGACAAACATTTTGGTTCATTTGTTTCTTCATCAGCCTGAATTTTAGTATTGCTAACACATTTAGTGGTTCCTCTGATGTTATAAGTCTCGCCTATAACACATCAAATGAACTGGTCGGCAAGACACCTTCAAACTTTGGGTGATCTATACATTAGGCCCCAACCAACATTCACTGAATACTCTGCTAATTGGGGTAACACTTTACACATCTGATTGATGTTAACATTTTTCCCGTATACACCGCCACTAGTCACCCTGACAATCATTTTGGTTCATTTGTTTCTTCATCGGCCTGACTTTTAGTATCTCTAACACATTCAGTGGTTCCTCTGATGTTATAAGTCTCACCGATATCTTTTCTTTTGGTCTTGAATGTGTTTCCAGAACTCTTGCCAATATCCTCCTATTGGTGTAACTTAGCGGGTCGGGTGAACATTCAGGATTTACACCGATTGCACATGTCTCGCCGATATATTCCCAGTGCTCTTGTTAGTGAAAGAAATGATGATCTCACAGATGAAACTTGATCGGTGAGACTTAAACATTCAGGCCAGCATATATTTTTCATGCCGAGATGACTTGTCTTGCCGATAGATTATCTTCATCGATGAGACCATAAGCCAATCTCCCCGATATGTCTTCTTAAGTAATCCTGATTGCTACAATAGTTTTGATGTCTCATTGATGTGCTAAAAAGTGCTTGTAACCCATAATAGGTCGGGAAGACCCATACCATCTCATATTGATGTGATTTGTTTTCCACAATATCTTTGATAAGAAGGATTTTCAGGAGTAGAACAAGGTGACCATGGGTAATTATATTCTGTAGGGCCAATTACATCCTTTTCTGACTCAAAATGTAGTTAATTATTATTGAGAAATTTACATGAGTAAATAATTATAAAATTTTGAATTTTTTTATAGTTCCAATAGACCCTTCTTCATGTTGTATTGCAGCAATTTTTTGAGAACCATATCACATCCATCCCTTGCTAATACAATGAAATCATTGAAGAAAGGAAGAGAGGTCGAGATAGAGAGTTGATGGATAGGGGGGATAGGGAGGGAGAGATGGTGAGAGATAGAGGGGGGAGGGAGACAAAGGGATATAGATAGGTAGAGGAGGAGAGATAGAGAAGAGGGTGATATAGATAGATAGAGGGGGATGGTGAAAGAGATAGAGAGATCGTGATAGAGGTAGAGAAATATATGGATAGAAAAAGATAGAGAGAGGACTGAGAGGGAGATAGAAAGAGAAATAGAGATAGAGATATAGAGTAGGAGAGATGGAGCTAGGGAGAGATGGAGTGAATAACAGAGAAAGGGGGGAGAGGGAGAGATAGATCAATAGATAGAGGGGGAAGAGGGAGTGACATAGATAGTGGGAGATATAGAGAGATAGAGATAGAGATATATGGGAAGAGAAAGAGAGATGAAGATATATGAGAAGAGGAACAAAGAGAGGTGGAGATAGAGAGTTGATGGATAGGGGGGATAAGGAGGGACTAGAGATGGTGAGAGATAGAGAGGGGGAGGGAGAGAAAGGGATATAGATAGGTAGAGGAGGAGAGATAGAGGAGGGGGAGAGAGAGAAGAGGGTTTAGGGTTTAGGGAGATAGAGAGCAACAAGGAGAGATATATCAATCACGCTCCCTATATCTCTATCTATTCATCCTTATTTCTTTATCTCTCTACCTTTCTCAATCTCTTTGTCTCCCTTTCTATTTGTATGTTTCTAATTATCTCCCTCTCTCTCTATATTTTCTTCCCTATATTTATCTTTGTCTCCTTAAGTGTGCAATGGGTACATTGAAGAGGTCTTAAAGGAGAATTATCCTAATTTTAATCAAATGGCATGCTACCTTGAGCATAAATCCCCAAGGAAACATGCCATCCTTGGATTGTTGACATGAAACAACCAATCAAAATTTAGTTTCTCTTTTCCCTCTCTCTCTTTTCCTTTGTATCTCTTATATTTCTCTCTCATGCTCTCTCTCTCTCTCTCAGCTCTCTCTCTCCCTATCTATCTAAGTTCATCTCTTTCTCTCATTCTCTATATTTTTAGTTTCTATATCTCTTTATATTAGCTAATAGGCTACATATATTGTGAGATTTGAGCTTGAAACAAATCTCATGCCTGGAAACCACTATTGTTTCATTGTCTTTATATAGAGAGGGGGAGATAGAGAGGGGGAGGGAGACAAAGGGATATAGATAGGTAGAGGAGGAGAGATAGAGAAAAGGGGGAGAGATAGAGAAGAGGGTGATATAGAGAGATAGAGGGGGATGGTGAAAGAGATAGAGAGATCATGATAGAGAGTCGATGGATAGGGGGGATAGGGAGGGACTATAGATGGTGAGAGATAGAGAGGGGGAGGGAGAGAAAGTGATAGAGATAGTTAGAGGAGGAGAGATAGAGAAGAGAGGGAGAGATAGATAAGAGGGTTTATGGTTTAGGGTTTAGGGAGATAAAGAGCAATAGGGAGAGATATATCAATCACACTCCCTATATCTCTATCTATTCATCCTTATCTCTTTATCTCTCTACCTTTCTCTATATATTTGTCTCCCTTTCTATTTGTATGTTTCTCATTATCTCCCTCTCTCTATATATTTTCTTCCCTATATTTATCTTTGTCTCCTTAAGTGTGCAATGGGTACATTGAAGAGGTATTAAAGGAGAATTATAATATCTTTAATCAAATGGCATGCTACCTTGAGCATAACTCCCCAAGGACACATTCCATCCTTGGATTGTTGACATGAAACAACCAATCAAAATTTAGTTTCTCTTTTCCTTCGTATCTCTTATATTTCTCTCTCTCATGCTCTCTCTCTCTCCCTATCTATCTAAGTTCATCTCTTTCTCTCATTCTCTATCTTTTTAGTTTCTATATATCTTTATATTAGCTAATAGGCTACATATATTGTGAGATTTGAGCTTGAAACAAATCTCATGCCTAGAAACCACTACTGTTTCGTTGTCTTTATATAGAGAGGGGGAGGGATACAAAGGGATATAGATAGGTAGAGGAGGAGAGATAGAGAAAAAGGGGAGATAGAGAAGAGGGTGATATAGAGAGATAGAGGGGGATGGTGAAAGAGATAGAGAGATCGTGATAGAGAGTCGATGGATAGGGGGGATAGGGAGGGACTAGAGATGGTGAGAGATAGAGAGGGGGAGGGAGAGAAATGGATATAGATAGGTAGAGGAGGAGAGATAGAGAAGAGGGGAGAGATAGAGAAGAGGGTTTAGGGTTTAGGGTTTAGGGAGATAAAGAGAAACGAGGAGAGATATATCAATCATGCTCCCTATATCTCTATATATTCATCCTTATCTCTTTATCTCTCTACCTTTCTCTCTCTCTTTGTCTCCCTTTCTATTTGTGTTTTTCTCATTATCTCCCTCTCTCTGTATATTTTCTTCCCTATATTTATATTTTTCTCCTGAAGTGTGCAATGGGTACATTGAAGAGGTCTTAAAGGAGAATTATCATATCTTTAATCAAATGGAATGCTACCTTGAGCATAACTCCCCAAGGACACATGCCATCCTTGGATTGTTGACATGAAACAACCAATCAAAATTTAGTTTCTCTTTTCCCTCTCTCTCTTTTCCTTTGTATCTCTTATATTTCTCTCTCTCATGCTCTCTCTCTCACCCTATCTATCTAAGTTCTTCTCTTTCTCTCATTCTCTATCTTTTTAGTTTCTATATCTATTTCTATTAGCTAATAGGCTACATATATTGTGAGATTTGAGCTTGAAACAAATCTCATGCCTGGAAACCACTATTGTGTCATTGTCTTTATATAGAGAGGGGGATGGAGACAAAGGGATATAGATAGGTAGAGGAGGAGAGATAGAGAAAAGGAGGAGAGATAGAGAAGAGGGTGATATAGAGAGATAGAGGGGGATGGTGAAAGAGATAGAGAGATCATGATAGAGAGTCGATGGATAGGGGGGATAGGGAGGGACTAGAGATGGTGAGATATAGAGAGGGGGAGATAGAGAGGGGGAGGGAGAGAAAGTGATAGAGATAGGTAGAGGAGGAGAGATAGAGAAGAGGGTTTAGGGTTTAGGGTTTAGGGAGATAGAGAGCAATAGGGAGAGATATATCAATCACACTCCCTATATCTCTATCTATTCATCCTTATCTCTTTATCTCTCTACTTTTCTCTATATATTTGTCTCCCTTTCTATTTGTATGTTTCTCATTATCTCCCTCTCTCTCTAAATTTTCTTCCCTATATTTATCTTTGTCTCCTTAAGTGTGCAATGGGTACATTGAAGAGGTCTTAAAGGAGAATTATAATATCTTTGATCAAATGGAATGCTACCTTGAGCAAAACTCCCCAAGGACACATTCCATCCTTGGATTGTTGACATGAAATAACCAATCAAAATTTAGTTTCTCTTTTCCCTCTCTCTCTTTTCCTTTGTATCTCTTATATTTATCTATCTCATGTTCTCTCTCTCTCTCTCACCTCTCTCTCTCTCCCTATCTATCTAAGTTCATCTCTTTCTCTCATTCTCTATATTTTTAGTTTCTATATATCTTTCTATTAGCTAATAGGCTACATATATTGTGAGATTTGAGCTTGAAACAAATGTCATGCCTGGAAACCATTATTGTGTCATTTTATTTATATAGAGAGGGGGAGATAGAGAGGGGAGGGAGACAAAGGGATATAGATAGGTAGAGGAGGAGAGATAGAGAAAATGGGGAGAGATAGAGAAGAGGGTGATATAGAGAGATAGAGGGGGATGGTGAAATAGATAGAGAGATCATGATAGAGAGACGATGGATAGGGGGGATAGGGAGGGACTAGATATGGTGAGAGATAGAGAGGGGGAGATAGAGAGGGGGAGGGAGAGAAATGGATATAGATAGGTAGAGGAGGAGAGATTGAGAAGAGGGGGAGAGATAGAGAAGAGGGTTTAGGGGTTTAGGGGAGATAAAGAGTGAATAGGGAGAGATATAATAATCACGCCCTATATATTCTATCTATTCATCCTTATTCTTAATTCTCTATCTTTATTTTATCTTATCTCTATTCTACGTTCCTTTATCAAGAAACGAAGAATTTTATCTTAATCGGCATGCCACCTTTGAGCATAACTCCCTGCTGAAACATGCCATCCTTGGATTGTTGACATGAAACAACTAATCAAAATTTAGTTTCTCTTTTCCCTCTCTCTCTTTTCCTTTGTATCTCTTATATTTCTCTCTCTCATGCTCTCTCTCTCACCCTATCTATCTAAGTTCATCTCTTTCTCTCATTCTCTATCTTTTTAGTTTCTATATCTATTTCTATTAGCTAATAGGCTACATATATTGTTAGATTTGAGCTTGAAACAAATCTCATTCCTAGAAACCACTATTGTGTCATTGTATTTATATAGAGAGGGGGAGATAGAGAGGGGGAGGGAGACAAAGGTATATAGATAGGTAGAGGAGGAGAGATAGAGAAAAGGGGGAGAGATAGATAAGAGGGTGATATATATAGATAGAGGGGGATGGTGAAAGAGATAGAGAGTCGATGGATGGGGGGCATAGGGAGGGACTATAGATGGTGAGAGATAGAGAGGGGGAGATAGAGAGGGGGAGGGAGAGAAAGGGATAGAGATGGGTAGAGGAGGAGAGATAGAGAAGAGGGGGAGAGATAGAGAAGAGGGTTTAGGGTTTAGGGTTTAGGGAGATAGAGAACAATAGGGAGAGATATATCAATCACGCTCCCTATATCTCTATCTATTCATCCTTATCTCTTTATCTCTCTACTTTTCTCTATCTATTTGTCTGCCTTTCTATTTGTATGTTTCTAATTATCTCCCTCTCTCTCTAAATTTTCTTCCCTATATTTATCTTTGTCTCCTTATGCGTACCGGCACATTGAAGTCTTTAAAGGAGAATTACTATTCTTTAATCAAATCGGCATGCTGTTCTCCTTAACCCCTGCGACATGCCATCCTTGACTGTTGACATGAAACAAACCAATCAAAATTTATTTCTTTTCCCCTCTTTTCCTTTATCTCTATTTCTTCATCATCCTCTTCTTCCTCATTAATCCCTCTCTCTCCCTCATTTATTCAAGTTCATTCATTTTCTCTCATTCTCATCTTTTAGCTCTACATATCTTCTATTGAAATAATAGGCTACATATACAGAGATTTGAGCTTGAAACAAATCCTTCATGCCCCGGAAACCGCAAGATGGTGTCATTGTCTCAAGCATAGAGAGGGGAGCATAGAGGAGGGAGACAAAGGACATAGAGATAGGTAGAGATAGAGAAAAGGGGGAGAGATAGAGAAGAGGGTGATATAGAGAGATAGAGGGGGATGGTGAAAGAGATAGAGAGATCGTGATAGAGAGTCGATGGATAGGGGGGATAGGGAAGGAATAGAGATGGTGAGAGATATAGAGGGGGAGATAGAGAGGGGGATGGAGAGAAAGGGATAGAGATAGGTAGAGGAGGAGAGTTAGAGAAGAGGGGGAGAGATAGAGAAGAAAGTTTAGGGTTTAGGGTTTAGGGAGATAAAGAGCAATAGGGAGAGATATATCAATCACACTCCCTATATCTATATCTATTCATCTTTATCTCTTTATCTCTCTACCTCTCTCTATCTCTTTGTCTCCCTTTATATTTGTATGTTTCTCATTATCTCCCTCTCTCTATATTTTCTTCCCTATATTTATCTTTGTCTCCTTAAGTGTGCAATAGGTACATTGAAGAGGTCTTAAAGGAGAATTATCATATCTTTAATCAAATGGCATGCTACCTTGAGCATAACTCCCCAAAGACATATGCCATCCTTGATTTTAATTTGAAAACAACTAATCAAAAATTTAGTTTTTCCCCTCTCTCTCTTTTCCTTTGTATCTCTATATTTCTCTCATGCTTCCCCTCTCTCTCTCTCTCTCTCTCCTCTCAAAAGAGCTTTCCTCTCTCCCAATCCATCTTAAGTTCATCTCTTTCTCCTCTATTCTCTATCTTTTTAGTTTCTATATCTCTCTTTCATTAGCCAATAGGGTTACATATTGTGAGATTTGAGCTTCTGAAAACAAATCTCATGTCTCTGAAACCACTATTGTGTCACAGAAAACAAGTTTTCACTCCGCTACTTACTGCAGTAAACCAGTCAGAGTGTAATTGTAAATCCTCTTAAAATATCGTAAAAGCCTATATATACTATTATATAATAATAAATATAATTATATTATATATAATTGAATCTAATACTATTATATTAAATATATATTATTATATTAATTATATTTTGCATTGGGATAACACCAAGTAAAATATAGAATATATACTTTCATGAAGAAAGAACATGAATGTCTATTATTAATCTACAAGAATGAGCTACAAAATATAAATCTAATATAGCTAATATATATTTAACTAATATATACTTAGCTATATTGTGGAATATTAAAACCTAGCTAAATGGCGCCATAATTTTCAATTTAATTAACATACTCTAAAACGTAATGAAACTAGGTTGTAGCTCACCAAATTAGAGAAGTGAAAGGTCAATACCAACACCTAGGAGGAGTTGGAGGAGTGAAAAAAAGGTCAATACCAGTGCCGAGGAAGAGTTTGGAGTTAAAACAAGGTCAATACCAGCGCTGATGAAGAGTAGAGGAGTGAAAACAAGGTCAATACCAGCGCTGAGGAAGAGTTTGGAGGAGTGAAAACAAGGTCAATACCAGCGTCGAGGACGAGGTTGAGGGCACTTAGGGAGAATCAACAACAAAGGGACAATGAGTACTGTAAGTTTGGCACCCCCATTCTCTTTAACTTGCAATTTTCATGCCTAGTTTCCAAAGATCTTCTTGTACATTGGCACCCCCAAAGGTCTAGGATTTGATCAAACATAGCCTTCATCGCATGATTCTGAAGCAATTGTAGACTTAGTCCAAGTATATGCTAGGCTAAGCTAGATCAAATGAATGGAAATAGAGGCATACAATGCTTCTTTAATACCTCCTACACAAACATATGCAAGGAAAGGTCTCCTCCCTTCTTGGTAGTGATAACCTCCTCCACACACAACCCTTAAAAATTATGTATAGAGGAATATAATATTTCAAGAACTAAAATTTGATTCTCTCCTACCTGATGTAATTAGTAATTTTATCCTTACAAACATTTATAGTGATTACTAGAGGCACGTAGACCAATTCTTCATAATAGAAGAATTTGATCATACTTTTCCAATGATGGCATTATGAGAAAACCTTAGGTTAAATGAATAATTCCTAGCTAAGTTCTTTAAATCATGTCCAACCGTATAAGAGAAGACTTTTTCTATGTGTACTTGGATACCATGGAGAAATGCTCTTTGGGCTCTTTCATCAATCAAGGTATTGTTAAATTTTAACACCTAAAAGTGAGAATGAAGAATCTTTCCTAGGATGGTGGCCATCCCATTATAGCTCTTAGAGTTGTTAGAGATATTTTTGTTTCAAAGTAGAGATTGGACCATCAAATAGTGTCACCATGACTCTACCAATATATCCATCAAATTGACAAACCCTGACTTAACAACCACAAATTCACAAGAAAATTGCCCCTGTCAGCCCCAGGGCATCAATTCAATGCAAAGTTTCTTGCTTTAACAGACCCCTAAATGCAATGAACCTCTATCATACCATGTTGCACACCAATCCACCGAGTTACAGTTCCAAGACAGTGGGTGGATTGGTGGATGTCATTTCTATTTAGCCCTCAAACCCTTACACAACAAAACAGGGTAGTCCCTGTATTTGATTGTTTTCTCCCACAAGACAATGATCTCAGAGCATATCAATCTTGTACGAACACATATATTTATCTACACCAATGATTTCAGAGTATTTCAAGCTTGTACAGATCCATACAACACAAAAGAACTTCGAAAAATAGTAAAAATACATAAAATTGCTTCAAGAACATGGTATTTGATATGAAATTTTGGTATCAACAATTGCAATGGAATGGGAATATAGTATGATAGAAGTGGGATAAGAAATGCATCATTTGAAGCATCAAACCAATATGCAAAGATGAAAGAAAGTGCTAACCCCTTAAACTGAAAAAGTTTCTTTTAACTTTAAGTTTGTTGGGTAGCCAATTATTTTAAGTTATCAAATCCTACCATCATACATAATGAAAATGTTTTGTTTCAAATGAATATGAGCACTAAACTTCACTATTTGAAGATGTTGAAACCTTGTGATAGAGAACTAGAACATTGATGCAACCACTCATCCTACCTTAAAACATACCAAAAGTCTCCTAGCAATTAGACATAGGAAGATTTAAGATGACTTAAACAATTTTTATTGCCAAAGCATAAACTTATGATGACTTGAACTGTGCCTAGTACACACTCCCTCCCCGTTAAACACTTAGACATATGGAAATTAAATGTAAATTTTCTGCTATTTTAGTCATGTAGGTGTCCAATAAACCACTTGGTGGTGTTTCCCTTCAAGTTTATTTACTTGAATGAAGAGAAAAAGTCCTTTGATTACAATTACAAAATACATTTGAGGCCTTGGTTGTGTAACTGGTGGACCATAGTCACATTTAACACTTGTTACAAAGTTTGGGAGTTAAAACATTAAGCGTATTTGATTTGTGATGGACACATTTGGACGATAGTAACAATAACTTGCAATCTATCAAGACTTGATTACCTTATAACCTGTCGAATTCTAGCGATGAAATGATTGATTTATCATAATGTCACCTTGGGATCACATCACCATGAAAGAACTTCATCCATCATCCTTATGAGTGCAAGTACCACCAAATAGGTATTTTTTAGATCTATCTTCCTCGAGCGAGGGATATTCAGGAAGAGAAGAGGAAAGTGAGACATGTAGTAGGTCTAAAATAGTGAGATCAACTAGAGGTCAAAAGATTAGAAGAAAATT